>JBBMHQ010066642.1:0-27821 GCA_037834295.1 Postelsia palmaeformis
GGTGACCCCAAAAAAAAAAAAAAAAAAACGGTACCCTGGTTGTCTAGCTCACGTAGTGAGCGGCATGTTTTACAGTGCTGTTGCCAAACGACGCCAACCCATAACAGCAAAGGGGGGGGGTTACAGAAAAACTAAGTTGCTTCCAACCAGATTGACCAACTATGAATCATCAAGCCCCTCTCCCGAAAAAACACCCCAACAAGCGAAAGGAAATATCCAGCATGTTAGTGCTTCGCGGCGGGCTCGCGGGGGGGGCGCGCGCGCGGGGGGGGTATCCGAACACAGCCCAGTGAACACATAGAAATATGAGACATATTCCGATCTCCCTACCAAAATGGAAAAACCCGAGCAAACGAATAATTTTGTTGCCGACCGTACACACACGCACGCACCGCACGGGGGGGAGGGCGGGGCGGGGGGTATACATTCCAGATAAACCGTGGGCAGAACCGAAATAAATTCAATGGTCTCGACTGCAAACACGTTCGTACGTACACAAGTGCATCATCTCTCTCCTTGCTACCAAGCTGAGACGGATGCCTTCGCCGCGACCTTCGTTCTCTCATCTGATCTCCGGCCGCGGCTCAGGTCATTTTGTCCGTCTGGGTGATAGCACTGCAGCTCCCGAAGGATTGAACTCAAAGAAAGCATGAGGCAGATACCGTAGGGGCACGTGAGAGCAATATCCACTCGTTTTGGCCGATAATAGTAGCAACTCTGGTGATCCAGCGATGGTATGTAAACCATTACCGTCCTGTACGTTGTACCGGGTATATACTTCTTCTGTTGTCCTCCCTCCTTACTTGAGTCAGCTTGCAAGCTTTTCCTCATAGTTCATGACTGCTCCAGAACCAGTATTAGTAACCAAGAAAAAATACACCATGTAAAATGTACGGAATTTTCCACTGGAAAAAATTGCGAGCTCACCCCATATGTTTCGCACAGGAACGGTGCCAACACGTCCTTCTCTTACGTGGTGAGGGTGAATATTGCTATCGGTTACATGTACCATCCCGCAAAAGTTCCCGATCAAATGCCAGACTCCAATACTAAATACAATGCCTTCAACCGCTAGTTCTTGAACCTTGGCGTTGCACCTTGCTCCAACATTTCGTCCAGAGGATTCCCCATGCAATAAAAATACGGTGGCGTTGCAAAACTTATATCATGACTAACACGATTTTCACAGCAGCGAAACGCAACACTGATAACTGGAGAATATGTCCGCACCTCGTTTTGCATGCATACGGTTCTGGCGTAGGAGTCACACCTTGCGGCAGGAGGAAGGTCGTCGGTGACGTTGACTTCGCCAAGTCTCAATCTAAGACTTCCTATATCACCCCCGTGCCGGGAGGTATTGGCCCGATGACGTTAGGTGGGCTTATGCGGTAGGAGAAACGCGGCACGGTAAGGATGCACAAGAATCTTCCCGAAGCTACTCGCGTGAGGAGCTCTATACGTTTAGTAAATGAATAGCTACTTCAGAGACAAGATGCAAGACCCGAACGCGACGAGTAATGTGACGAACAATGTTGTTTTAACTCGATTTGTACTGCAGCCCTGTTTTCGAGGCGAACCGACTACATTGTAATTGGTGTAACCCGACGACAGAGCTACCGTCCAAAAAATCAGAACCAGTAACAGCTCGGTAGTTGGCTAATTTCTCCTCGGCTGCGGATCCCTCGTTTGTCCTACGTTCACAACAGCAAGAACGTGCTACGCCTCACGTAGCACCGGTCTCTGGACAGACAGGCTGTCCACGGTGAGCGTATACCAAGGTGTTTGTGAAGGCCTCCTTGCATGCAGATGAACGTATACATACCAAAACAAACCATGGTCTTGAGAGATGTTTTAGGCTCCATACTCGATAGCAAAGCAAAGGTGTGAAACCAAATATAGTGTATAAATCATAAACAAACACGCCAACAAACTCCTTGAGGATCTCGCCCAAGGGGATCACAACCCCACCCGCCAGAGGAATGCCTTTGCGGGTCTACCTTTATCTCGTTGCCCCTGAAGTAGCGGGTAGTGGGCGGGACCTTTATAGAGTTCGAACCACAGGCGGTCGTGTTTACGCATTTCAGACAAGAGTATTCCTATCGCCGTTTTTGAGCAGTGAGTTTAGTTAGCGTAGTTCCTTCACTGCCCACTGAAGATGCGTCTCCTTGCTCTGCAATAAGGCGGCCCTCATGTGACTCATCGTGCTCTTCTTTGTACATAAGATGTCAAGATCGTCATCCGCAGTAGCTATTAAAAGAGTGCTGGCCAACAGAGGTAACCTGACATTATTTTTGCTATGATAGGGAAAGCTTGGGTTGTCCAACTTGCGTCTCCCTGATGCGTCGTCCAATTTCACAAACGTTTTCCTTTTTGATTTTGTTGAATATCTAGCCCAGGCGATGGACATCGTTCATCGTGTTACTCTATCATTTTATCCGATACCAGGTTGAACCTGTAGCTTGGGGTCTTGCAAGACTGAAGTCTAAGAACAGCTTGTATCGTAGGTGCGTGCCCAAATAACAAAAAACCAGATGCTGTTTAGTCAGAGCTCAATGAGTAACGCCTACACTGAGATAGAATCTTACAAACTTGAATAGCGTTCCGCGTGTCCGCCTCGATGATGGTCTAAAATGATGGCCTATCGCAGTCCTGCGGTGAGTACGACGTAGTTATTGACTGACATCATGCGTACCAATAGCCGCTCTCACCCACGAGCTGTGTACTCCAGAGGAATGTGCCGTGGGGGTTTCGGCTATGGCATAGATAATGATTGTTGTTTATAGGTATCATTTTACGATATTTCCCACGCTCGGTCTCTTGCCATTCCTGCGATACTGATTTTAAATCCTGTTTTTGGGTTGACAGCCTCGCCCCCCTTCCTCCACCGAAACGGAAGACGCAGCCACCCTCCGCCTCTCAAGCAGTTCTCAGTAAGATGCAGGTCATCCTTGGTGCGAATCGTCGAATGCCTCTCGGCGCGTCACGCTCGATGCCACCAAACGTTCTCTGGAATATCAAAACACGACTTGCTTCTTTCCGGCCTTGGATTCATAAAAAGTTACTGGTCATACGACTACGGCCATACAGTGCACTGTTTATATACCCCAAACAAAGCCCCACCCTCCACCTCTGCCTGTCCTTGGTCGCCCGTAAAACTGCTTGTGTAGCACTCCTTCTTCAGAACACGCTCAAGCTCTATGAAGTACACGTGGTCCGTCGGCCGTATTCGGCGGGCATTCAGTCTGCCAGCATTAAGACTGGAGTGCGAACGTTTCATGATAGGGGGTCCACTCGTTATCATGCATGGCCGTAGCCAGGGGGGAAAGGGGGAGGACTCTGTATCATGCATCGCCGTGGTCGTTTGATCAGAGACCATCTTATGCCTCCGAGGCCGGGACGGAGGGTGAGACTTAAATCGACAAGCAAGTTAGCATGCATGGCCGTAATCAGGGAGAGGAAAGGAGAGGACTCCAGTATGACCGTGGTCGTCTGACCACAAACCCTCTCATGCCTACAAGGTCTGGACGGAGGGTGGGACTTAAGCCAACAGGCAAAGAAATTTGTTGATCAACTGGTTTCGGTTTACGTAATAATTTAAACGCCTCTCTTTGTGTTTGAATCGTCCGTGGAAGGACGAAGTCTGGATGTTTCTTGACTTGCCGAACTTTCTCTGTGCACGAGCGGGGCCGTATTTAAATGTCCCCCTTGCGTAATGGCGTCTGCCACGATAGCGGTGTATATTCGTTCATTCAAGAGCTACAAGCACGGGGACCTTTATACCTCATAGAACACATTTTTGCGTAAAACACAGTTTGAGTGCCGTGGGATGGCCAAGCGATGCAGAAAATTATTACAAACAATACATGACAGGGAGTTCTTTCGATAGGGTCTGCATTACGTGCGAGGTCTTCGATCGAATGTCTCCGGCGGTAATAATGTTTGTGATAAATAACTATTACACCTGTCGTAATACCCGCCCAATTGACTTTGTAGCCTGAATGTACGACTTCCACGGCCGGGCACTACATTTCTTGATATGGCGTGGGGGGGAATATAGGTCGTCACAAGTTTAACGCAGATCTTTGAAGTGTCTCGTTTGTTCTTAGGTGAAGGGGGTCCTGGTGGGGTCGAGTATGGTTTTGTCCCCATTAAGATCTAGAGGCACCCCGTGAAAACGGTATGCAATGAAACGAAAGCCAAACAATCGAACAAGTCTCACCCTGTATTCGTCGGCATTCTTGGTTTACACACGCTATGTAGGAGACGAAACCATCTACATAGCCTGATACAACAGGTACGTTGGTCTGTTTTCTTTGGAACAAGGGTCCTAGTTGGTTGGGTTCGTGTCGTGCCCAATGTCTCTCAAACGCGGTGTCCAGTAAGTCGCGAGGTACCCTCCATGAGATGCCCATGACTATCAGGCTTTGTTTACCGTGGCGGGGGTGTCGACATCGAAACGCTCTAGCAAAGCCGTGATTGGCCGGGTGTAATCGGGTTTGGTCGCCAAAGACTGTGAAAAAATATCACTTGCCGTCGCGTGTGGTACGTCGATACTAAATCTGAGGTGGTATGGAGGGAGTATCACGGCAAAACCCAGGCGCATTGTGTGTTTGGTACTGTATATTGCTTAGTAGGACTGCATCGTATTCAGCACCAGGTACGCCCATCGCCATTGTGTGATTTTTCGTCAAAACATTCTTATTTTTGTGTTTGTGATTCAGTGGCGATAGATCTTTCTGGGGTGTACGAGATTTGTGGAATGTGCATTGGGCGGATGCTGCATACAGTTCACAGGTTTCGTGTAGATATTGTGCGTTGATCGATTTATCGGTTGAGGGAAGGCACGGGCACTAGGAACGCGTAAAACAGACAGTCCTCAGTGGTCCTTGTCGCAATCTCGTCTCCCTCCGCTGCCTTTGTCTCAAGCAACAACGTCTGTCTGTTTCATGATGTGTTTGGTGAAGCGTTTCCTGACTTTTGTGCTATACACGACATAGCAGAAACCCCTTTAGGGCTGCACTTCGCTGTGGGGGGGGGCGAACATTCGGAAATATAGTCTTATTCAGTTGTGGGCCCAGTCGAAAGGAAGAGAACGCTCGGAGCTTCACGTACGATATCGAAGGTTAAAACGATATGTCTCGATTGCGGTGTCAATGCATCCGCTTGTCGGACATACCGACCACGATCGTGATATTCTAGGTATTATATCAAACACATTCCTAGTACGTCCATGAGATGCTGGATGGGTTCTGTATATGTCAAAGCCAAACCAGGAAACATGCGCCTAAATTTGCACGTTATGCGGATCCCATTCGTCCGAGCTGACTCATGGAGGTCATCAACGAGTCAAGATCTAAAGGTTGTTGATCATGCGTTACTTCTTGACTGTTTGGCCGGTCTGTGAATGTTTGAGCATCTTTCAGCAAGTCATATGACGTTCGATTTCGACAGAGGACAGGACGGTTCAACTTTTCTTCCACATGCAACATGATGTGGAGGGTGTGTAGTGATGATCATGATATATATTTGGACCGATGAACCGGTATATCTGCTAGGAGTGCGATTCCTTTGAGGTCTCCTTGTACCTGCAAGTACCATGTTCCCCAAGGTATGCTACGTAGACCTCTTGTAATTGCAAGTTGCGAAGATCTTCAGGGTCAGCCACGGTAGTGGTTTGCAATTTGGTAGTGACTGAATATGCACTGTAGACGTATGTCTAACTTTGTCAATGTAATGTTGGATATACCCGACATACTGATGAATGCTCACGCGGGAGGATATTGCACTACCCTCCGGTACGTTTTGCAAACGGGGTACTGGGTCGACGTGGCGCGGGCCTACTTGTCGGCAGTGGTAGTGGTTGCCGTCTTTCTCGTTCGTCCTGTCATCCATACAAGAACAACATACATTAACATACCATATACGTTCACTATTAATTTATCATCTTGCGGAAGTGTTTCAAACACACACCCCCATGCATTGTTTGTGGTGCCGTCGCCGACACATCTTATCCGAACAACGCTTGCCCAAATCGTCGACAAAACCTAGCATTTGAAGAACGCACCTGGTATGTATGTGAGGCTGGTCGGCAACATTGAGGCGTTTTACTGTTGCCCGAAGAGTATTTTTACACAATACTTCGCATTCAGAGTACAAATGACCCTCTGATGTCTGTACAGACAGGGGTGGAACCTAAGCTGGTGTGGGCGAGGTAACTGTTGGCAAGTCACGCTTGGTAAGACAAAGGCAACACTTGTCATTTCTGAGCCTCCCTAAGTTTGAGAGCTTGATATCAATCTACACAAACAATATATGGAAGGTGTGTTATCTACTACACATTCGAAAAGTTTGTGGACCCTCATACCAACGCCATCACACTACAACGAACCATTATGAACGACCACACAAACATGAAACTGTTCATGAAATTCCGCCAAACCTGTGAGCTTTTGTTCCCAGATCCTAATGCAGAATGGATACATTTTTTTTATTTTCTGACCGTGCCGCCTCCAAAAACCCACCTAACGTGTTATGCGTAAACCACAGTCAAGGCAGAACACGACCACAGCCATCCGCACCTACACCCGGCGCGTGTGTGGAACATTGGACGATGCGGTCGACGACGGAGACTCACCCCACATTCCCTGGGGCTCCTCGCGTGAAGATCATCATACCTGACGCAAAAACTGACCCAGGCAAAACACAAATTTTATCCTGATGAAAGATATCATGCCCCATGTGGACAGTAACGTCACTTTTGAAAAAAACCTTGGGCTTCCGACGATTTTTGGTTAAGGGTGTCACTCAGAGTTACTTTCGACAGAACTGTGCTAGAACTTTGAATAGAATACGTCGAACACGTCCTCTCACCAACACAGCCGCAACTCCCCTTTTAACCGACTCTGCAGAACCTGAACACCTCCTTTTCGCCAGCTACACTTCGTCTTGTCGGTTTTTTATTGTCGCGACGACGGACCATGCACCCGGTCGGTAGATCCATCCCATCATAACACACGAACTATCGAACAACGCCTGCTGTTTCGTATACAAGCGTAGCACATAGACTAGTCCTAACCACTCGCCCTTCCCCCGCTTCCTTACCCAGTCGTGTTCCTCTCAGGGGGCACAGTTCGATCGATGCGGTTTCGACTGGCGAGGTTCTTGACCGAAAAACCACTACACCATGTTGGGAACACAAACAAGAAACATTCACCTTTTGGTTGCTGATATACCGAGGACATCGGATTCCGCAATCGTTTCGAGTAAAACCTTGGGCCCAAACATTATATTTTGTGAGTTGTATGATGGTCCCGACAGGAGTAGCCCCAGAAGCACATGGGCGCAACCGTTTCTTCGCACGCACACCTAGGAATGTGAATCTAGCCAGACCATAGGGGTCATATTCTCTAGATACCAGACTGGTCGGAAAACAACTTCCGTCTTCCTAAAGCTCTCAAGAACAGAGCGAAACAAGCTCCGCCAAGGAACGCGGAATGTGAACTGCAGGAAGAATGTCATGAAAACACTCGTCCCTTGAGTTATCGTATGATATTTATGTATCTGTATATTATATATATATACATATATTCAATCATCACTTTCACCTTCCAGCTTAGTGCGCAGGAGGTGTTACCCTCGATGGCCTTCTGGACAAGCGGTGGACACAGGTGTCTCCCGTTCTCCCCCCCGGTACGTGCCTTTATTTTGTGTTGCGCATAGGGTTCAGCATTCTCACTGCTCTTCGATGTTCTTCGAATTTTTAGCTCACCCACGCTCTCGCGCTTTCCGCTAATCAATTTCTTCTATAGAAGAAAAATACCCTGATATGCACTCGGTGAGACTTGAACCCCCGAAATTGATCTTGCTAGGCGCGCGAATTACCTATCAAGCCACCGGGGACGCCCGCATATATGTGTATATATAAATATATATATATTAGCTATATTTGCTGAGTTTAGACTTCGCGTTGTTGACCTTGGCATCCAGCGGCACTCCCGCTGTCGGCTAGCTCCTGCCAGACTGATTGCGTCCCGGTCACGGCTGTTTTGCGCCGTGTGCTTCAAAAAGGTTGAGGGTGTTCTGAAGCAGGAGCGCTGTGTGATCAGCAGACAAACGCGTATTTACATAGGAGGAAGGATGGGCGGGAGCGGGGTTGAAAATATGCCGGTGATACAAGTGCTGCGAAGTATCCTAGAGATACGAGTCAAACGGGGTCCTTGTAGGACAATACAATGCAGGGAAGGCGTAGACAACGCAATATATCCGGTATGGGTTGAACTATCAGAAACAATATTTCAGTTAACAATTAAATTTGCTAACGTATTTGCGGTGATCATTGATGACAGACATCCAAACAAGTTCTCACAATTTTCCACTACACTCGTGCATGATTTTCCCTCGTTAAGGGCCAAAGCGCGTCTGAGAACAGACTAGCCTGACCGAGAATGGAAACGATCCGAACCAAAAATTGTCACAACCGGCGGTAAGGGCACACCTATCTACAGAAGAGGATGAACGGACAATGTAATCACGGTTCTCCTCCGAGATGGCACACCCGCACACCCGACCACCCGTGCTCCGAATACACCCGCCAGGGACCGGCTAGCGTAGTGTTTTCAATGACGTGTATCCTCAGCTCAACACCACGCCATTCCGGTTGGACTGACCGATTCTTCACCGTGCTGTTGTGTTCGAGAGTCACGTCATAATTTTTTTCATCATACTTTGCGCGTTTTTATGGTCCCTGGGGGTATATGTGTTTTCAAGTGGGAGGCCTCACAGTATTTGGGTAAGTGCTGCCCTTTTTGTGTCATGCGTGAACGCCGTAGTGCGCCAACGTACCTACTGTCATTGGACCAACGCCTCCGGGCACGGGGGTGATGTAGGAAGCCTTGGAGCTGGCCATGGCGAAGTCCACGTCTCCGACGACCTTCCGCTTACCGCTTGGTGTGACACCTGTGGCGGGACCGGAATATTGTACGTGTCCACGTAATTTTCTGTTGGTTCGCGCGTCTTATGATGGTGAGCATATGTCCGTGAAAAATCGGTTGCCACCCGCCAGTGTGCGATGATGATGCCGAAATGATCATATAGACGTTGAGGCCTAACCTGAACAAACGTTACAACAATATTTTGACACGGCCCTCGAACAACCTTGAATAGTCGACTTCGTATTGAAAGTATTGAGCGTAGCGCTTAGGCTGAGCACAGATTGTTGGTCCAATTATTCGAGCGTCTCACAGAGTGTGAGCGTCATGTATTGCTCTCGCTTTTTCATGTACGTGGGTCCATACTGCAGCTGCAAAAGTCGATAAATATTACCCAGGAGAAAATGAAACCTCAACTTTACTAAAAAAAAACAATATATGCGAGCATCAATGTAAGGTGTGATCAACCTTAATGTTTTTGTTTCTTGTTTCTGTCTTCACATGTGCGAGTCGTACTGAGCTTCGTGTGTCGTTTACTCACACATATCTCTTGTGACCACCGGGACTCCTCAACCAGACAGCAAAATACTTGGGTCTCCACCTAGGCCACAGTTCTGATTGTCTGGTAAACGCTTGTTCATCAAAGTACCATTTTGAGTAACTTTTCTATCGTATGAAGCTCGACAAGTGAGGAGTGCGACCCATGCACGCTCCGTAGCAAGCAGGCGTCTGTGGCAAGGATGCAAGGTAAAGCACGCGTGAGACGCGCTATGGCAGAGGGAGAAATGGTTGGCCAACCTATTGCTGACTGACTCGCTTCCTTACCGAGCCAACTTCGGAATGCCACCACCAGTATTATATTTCTATGAATTGCGACACACGCAGGCTTCGAGGTTGTCTATCGAGTTGGGTTTTGAAACTTAAGCCCGAATCTGGGTATGGGGTGAGGTTTCAAGCTTACCAAGATCGAATGAAAAGCCTCAGGAAAGTTGAGGAAGTACCCCTTTCGGAGCACACTCCCGCCTCAGCCCACCGCGTGTATGACCGACAGAGTTCCTTCACCGGGGAAAAATCCCGTATGATATTGGGTGTAGGGGCCTGTTTCGACTTTTCAACGTGGGTTGTACACTGGCGTGCAGAGCTCTTTCGGCCGATCAGCCTAAAAAAAGTAGGAAAGCAATTATCTCTCACTGTTGCATGTATAGATACGGTCGTTGATATTATACAGAGTACATGCTGCATGCTTCTCTCGAATAACGAAAGCGCTTGTCAACAGCCAGGAAGCTTGTATCATGTATTCACCGGATGCGTTAAGTACCTTGCCTACACGTCGGGCCGTCGATCGCAAGTATTTATCATCTACGGGCGTTGGTGCGGCTCGTTACGTGCAAGCAGCATTAGACGTGTTTGAAGGTGATTCGCTGATCACTGTGTACTGCGTGCGTCCCTGGAAAGTTTCCGCACGTCGGAACAAGCACGACGTTGATCACGTAGATCCTAAGCAGTCGTTTTTTCGTGCTGTCCTTTTCGTTTCCAGAAAAGGCGGAATTTACTCTGAGTAACATAAACTACCAAGACAGTACCGTGGTGGACGTCGTATTTCATGCATAGTCTTTGTAGCTAAACAGGGATGAAAAACACTATTTAATCATGACGACAGACCTGCATCCATCTTTAGACGTGGCTATGTCCCTACGATGAACCTTGCCCCAAACGATGGCACGGCCCGATTTCCTACTCGGCAACGAAAATTTGATTGTACAGCCAGGAAGAAAAATCGACAAAGACTTGAGCAGAACTACAATATTCCATAAAGTTCCAATAACGCGCGTGTTACACACTCGAAGGGCCTTCTGAGCCCCTATAAACCCGAGGCAACGCTCCGTCGTGGCTTATTCGGGCGTTGGCGTTGGGACGAAATGTCACCAACTTGACAGCCCCGGCGTCTAGTGTGGCCGATGTCCCCTGTGAAGCGGCTGATCGAGCTGTTTGAAGGTACAAATGAACTTATATAGACGGCAGGACGAAGTTGAGCAGCCAGAAAAAAGTCTTCCTACGGCGTTCGAGCAATAACCCTAACGAGGAGAAAGCGGTCAACAATCATATCTATACCCAAGAAGCACATATCACGTAATACGCTGTGTGGCCGTTCTTGGTTGGAAACACCAATGTTTGTCTCATGTCGTCTCTGGGATGGATACACCCAGATATTCAAGGAGGTTGAGGTCGGTTTTATTCTCAGTTGAGCAATGCTGTCCAGGTGATGAGTACGGCTAGAGAACGCCGTGAACGAGCACGCTCATCTGTAGAATTCTCACCTTTGGTGTTCATTGCAACATCCACAACCACGGCTCCTGGGCGGATCCAGTGTCCTTTGACCAAACCCGCCCTTCCTGCTGCTGATACGACAATGTCTGCGTTGCGTACCTACGTTGTGGGAACACAAAAACCGAAGGTATCACTGATTGCCGGATGCTGGACAGTACAAGATATTAAAACGCCACGCCCCGTGTAAAAGGCTACGGGGTCAGCCGACAGGCAAGTGCGCAGTGACGGTTTCAGCGACAGGAGAAAGAGGTTAAATGTTCAACCTGATCTTGACCTGACGTGCTACTTAAATGCCAGCAAAAATACTCAAACATACATTTCACGTTTATATGCACAGGTCTCTCGCCCCCCGATGAGGATCGGCACGACTACATTTCAGGCGAATGTTTGTGAAAAAATGGGTCTCAATTTTTAGTGTAGATGTTCAATCAACAAACCAGACTAATGGTACTTGATACTATGTCTTCGTCACTATTTTGTTGGGTTCACTGCGGATTGACGTCTAAGTAAGCAACATTCGAAACTGCACGTACTATATCCTCTAATGAGGTAATTTCATAAACTTTATGTACGGGAATTTATGAACGAGCGCCTCGCTTTCCTGATGGATTACATCAGACGTTTCGATAACAAATAAAACACCCGAAACTTGTACCTTTCGTTCCAGAGTCGTCTTTTCGGTGTGCACGTCGCACTGTGTGACGGTGGCCCCGCCACTGCTGAGCATTGCCGCCATCGGCGTACCGACCATTCTGCTCTTGCCGATGACAACCGCCGTCTGCCCCACGACGCGCACCCCGTGCATTGCCAGAAGCACGACAATCCCATAAGGAGTGCACGATAGCGGCCGGAAGCCCTCTGCTGATCCTGCAGGTTGCAATTCATAGTGTTTTGGCATGTTTTGGGTTTTTTGAACTATGAGGCGAGAGCGGGCACACACGATTATCCACGAGCTGACAAATACGCTCGACGTTGATGTGTCCTGCTCTAGTGTTGCATACTGCGCAGAGAATGGGTTCGATACGACACAGAGAGCGACTGTTCAAATTGGATATAAAAACTAGACACATCGATGCTTTTGTTACGCGCCAACCCTAATCAACACGTCAATGCTGAGAGAAAAGGGGAGGTACACGTTTTGGTACGGTATGTCGAAGTCTCGATAATTCGTCGTGTCGACAAACTCGATACGGTAAGCAAGAGAAATGTCTACGCGCTCACTCAAACGCGATAGGAAAATCATCGTTTGTGAAACGTCAGAAATACCTTCTCACGCTCGAGGTAGCTTATGAAGTGCGGGGTACGTGTCCGAACTTGTTTCAACGTGACCTTTCAATGAAAGTCGAGTGTTCGGTAAAGACTGATCCGTGTTAACTGCTCCTATCGACAAAGCGGTTGGGGTATCCTACATAGCTGCTATCGGTGAGTCGGGTTCGAACGTAGGCGCAAAAAAGCGACGAATGCATACCTTGTAGTAGGATGTCGTCAAATACCCAATATAGTTTTCGGCTGTAGAACGCGAGACACGTAAATGTGTGGAATATCTTGCCTTGGGCTGGCAACGTCCGATACAACAGCCCCCCTGGCACGACTATGAGATCGTATTACCTCCAAACCACGGGGATATATACAACGTGAACGGTATCCGTAGAAACTTATCGTCCAGATATCTCGATATACGCTTTTCTTTGCGTAGTTGAACTAGCCCCACTGCTGGGTAATCCTCTTCGAATATCTTCCAATCGGTTGTGTCTTCCCGCGTGGTATAAAATATAGAGGAATGCTTCAACGAGCCGGGCATGCTATTCTACATAAGGCCCAAGACGGCACTCTACCACTCTCCACATGCATCCTCCTTTTTCGAAAAAATTCAAACCGGCAGTAACGTCAGAGAACGTATTTAGGTTTGTGTGTGAGAGCAATCCACGCCGGAAAATACCACAAAAGCAAATCAGAACACGACGTGCACGCACGTGCTACATACAGCTGTTTTGTCGATACAATGATCGGACAAATATTGTGGGTGGCTGCGACGTTCTTGCCGTGGAGGGTCGTGATTAGGCAGTTGTTTGAAACTAATACTATTTGAGTCGAGACGGGAAACGAATCAAAAGTGTTTTCGCGGAAAAAACGAATGTTACATAAATGCTAAAGCGAGAGGTGACGATAATCTGCTGCGTGCTCCAGGACCTGCGCCATTGCCAGGGGGATGTGAGGGAAAATGACATGATGGAATATGACAACGAAGACGTGTTCCTCCCCCCCGAGAAGGGCCATCATTCAATTGCGAATCTTGATTACAGGCTGGCGGTCTATGAAGTTTTGTAGTGTTGCTCGTTCCCCAATCTGTCAATCCAAAGAATAAAAACGACACATACTCGGCACTAGATCATGCACCATAGCCCATGCTAATTTACCGTTCCGCATGCGGTTCGTCATAAGAAAAATCGACTCAATCGTCGATCTCACAGTCGAGACAGTTCAAATTTTATTGTCATTTCTGTGAACACCACGAAGTTTCGAAATGTAGCAAATATGGCTTGGCTGCACGAGCTCTACCGCCTTTGCCTGGACATAACACGGTGACTACGAACGTGATAACCAAGCCAGCAGGCTCCGGTGAGAGTAATGCCCATTTAAGCTCCGTATGCCTCACCCGCACCTGTGTACTTGAACGAATAATTACTCACCGTTAATAATCCATGAGATATCATTAAAGTCGAGTGTAACTCCAACGATGGTGAGCAACTGCTCAAGCAAAAAGCCTCGCTACATCTAGTCGTTAACAGGCGTGTTGGGACAGTGGTGCCTCTAGTATTGCAGTACGCGTCTGGCGTACCTGATGAGCCTATGACGGTGGACCAGGCCTCTCCGTTGAGCACGTTGGCTCCGTTGGCAGGATGGCAAGCGTCCGCGTCTTTGTGTACCGCGATTGCCTTCGCGACCTGGATAACGAGGGGCAGTAAACGGTTTTGTTGCTGAGGGGGTCCCATACATTTTTTGTTGTTGTAAATAATGTTCAGGATTTTTTGGCCGGAACGGTATCAGGCGAGGTAGGTGGATTTTATTTTTCTCGGCGTTTGAGGACGTGAAAAGCCGGAAGGTGCACGTAGAATTCTCATTATATATTTTCCGTTGAAAATCATGATGTTTGCTGTCATCGAGAAACCACAAGAAGAGAAGACGCCTCCCCACGGGTGACAATATCAAGTTCGAAAATCAGTTTATTCGAACTTCGAACAGCCAATAACTGTCAGGGAGGGTAGAAATATCGTAACCCTACAGTTCAGGGAATAGATCTTCAGACGTCTCTGTTTAAAAAAATCCGTTGGAGTCCTTAGCAAAAATCGGAAGGCCATGCGTGTGTCACCGGCGCACGACATTCGTGGTCAAACTAGAGGGGTAGCACCACCACGAAACCGATGCCCACAGAATGTACCGTGCCGAATATGTGGGCAGCTTCCTGGGGGTGTCTCGAAAAGCTCAATACAACAACTAAACACGAATGCATACGGGTCCATTAGCTTGGACCAAAGACTACCGTACGTGGTAATAACTGCACGGGCGGCTGTTCAGAGATAACGTCCACTGGATCGGCGGCATATGATACTCGAAGGTGGCTGTTTTATCACCTAGTCGATAAGATATCCACACAGGGCACAAACTGGGAGCTTCAAACCTGCCAACCACTCGGTCCGACAACAAAGGACCCCTTACAGCTTCATCAATCTTCTCGTTGCCTCTACACCCCCTAACTGCGCTTGAACTTAATCAGTCCCCGGCTTATTCTTCGAGGCTTTATCTCCTCGAGAACTCTGGCAATCCCCCCACGTAAAGTACTGAGTCCGTATGAGTCCGATCAGCACGATCACGTGTCGTTGAGGGGAGTTTTTGTTTCAGTGGAGCACAAGATAGGAGACAGTTTACAAGCGCTGTTGTCAGTTAGGAGAGTACCCTTGTTTTCTATCTGAGCCTGTGGCGTCATTATCGCCAATTTAATAACGCTATCAGATGATGCTGTCTTTGTCTCTGCTCGATGTTATAACACGAAGAGACCAGATATACGTTTGTATCACCGATCACGAAGCTTGACGTGCCGACTTTCTGCTTTCGATGAGGAGACAGAAATACGTTTGGCTTCGTACCTTGTCCGAGTTTACTCCGGCTGGTAGTGGCATCTGAACCACGATTCCATCGATGTCAGCTCGCTCGTTCAGAGCTTGCACCTCCGCCAACACCTGGGCCGATACGACGCGTCAATCACGACACGCGGCAGCGCCGATAAGCGATTTTTCGAAATACAACACTTCACTGAAGGCCTCTCCACCTGTACTCGTTCCGCAAAACAAAGTGACAACGACAGTGGAGTTCCCCCCAGAGCTTGTAACTCGGAACGGACCCTGAGTGCACTTCATGTCTAGGGAACATCTTACACAGTTTTGTTCGATAACAAACACAGTGCTTGTCAATCGAACCGTGGTTGAAAGTACACATGAAAATGATTATCATGATAGTTTTACAGACATGAAGTTTGAACGTCGAGGAAACTGCCGCTATGGGTTGAGGGGTATTCGGTTAGCATGGGTATGAAGCGGCTTTGAAAATGTAAGATATACGGGGAAGTGTCAACGGGCTGGCTTTTGGGCGTTGGCATTGGACATGAACGATCTCCACAATCGTCAAGTACGACGTTTAAACATTCCAATTATTGAAAGCTTAACCTCGGCCACGAGAAACACGCTTACGAATATCCAAGTACGGTCATCATGGATCATTCCGGGTGGAGCTCAGCCACACGCTCCCTAACTAAACAGAGCGGGAGATTGTAGTGAAATGCAGCTCAACAACTTTTGGCGCTACGAATGCACTGTAGCTGTGGTACCATGTATTCCGAGGTTGCACACGCGGAGCTCAGTCTTTCCCTCCCAACGCTACTTCAAAGAGTACTGTTTAGGTAACACAACCTTTTTTTTGGCGCTAGTTTATACACACGCACGCTGGTGAAATGCCGTGCAGGCCATTCTGTAGTTGCTCTCACTTTAGAAGCTCAACTTACAAGACGCTTTCTCGCTAAACCAGAGTGATCCCTCTCGCGGGCCATAAGGCGTTGATCTCAATGCCAATCGGGGGCTGTGTATTCACGCTGTCTCGTCTGATGTCGTCACATGATACTATCCGCACATTATCGGAATACAGATCTTTTGTTCGGTGAATCAGCCCGCGTTTTCGTTGGCTGCGACAACGACACATCACATTTATCATGTGTGCTATTTACTGTAAGGTGTTTGTTGTTGTAGAAGACCCATCGATCAAACTTGACACGTTCAAAAAATGGTCAAAGATGCCTTTCTTGATCATGCGCCTGTATGTCAAGAGCCCGCCGCCGAACCAAGGGTATCGAGTACACTGACGGTCTAGAAAACAACATCGTCAATGCCTATTTACCCACAGACGAGAGCAGACCTGAGCTTCCAAGACCGTGGGTGACAGGCCCTCTGTAGGTATATCCACAAGGGTGGTCTTCATCCCGGTCTCCTTTGCAGCTCGAACTTTCGCATCTACGTAGATACTGGAATCCGGTCGCCTGGTACATAGTGCCGTAGCCAAAGCATAGAAGCAGTTATCGACGACGTATTACATGCAAGACGGTACTGGAGGGTGACAGGGGCATCTGGTAAAATATTCTATTTCTCATTTCCTGTGCGCGTACAAAACACCCGATCACCCAGCTTAATTCAACATATCCTAATACGACACACTCACTCACTAACCCACTGAGGCACCCACCTACCCGCCCACCGACCCACTAACTAACCCACCCGTTGGCCATGACGATGCCGAGCCCCGGCACTCTCCCTTCGCCGCCACCGCCGCTGGAGGCGTCGTCGTCACTCTGCTCTACTTTCTCTGCAAATACGGCAATCCTTTCCTTGATCTGTTGCCTAATCACCTTGGCCGCCAACCTGCCGTTAAGCGAAAGTGCTGGGATAGCAGCTTCCCTCACCATGTGTGTCGGGGTCGTGCTGAGTGTCGGGCTCTGTGAGGTGCATATGTGCATTCGAGGCAAGAAGTCAGTACTATACAGCTTTGTTTTTGTGTATAGCGGGTGGTTGGTACCCACACGCTGCGCGTACCAACGACAAAAGGGTGCTTGGGTCAAGGGCATTTTATGTCTCAAACATTTTTCTCAACAGGGTGGACAGCTTGTGTTTCTTAGGTCATCTCGTCCTACCTGAAAACATGCATAGTACCTACAGTTCAAGGAAAAGTGTAGGTCCCGTTTATACAGTCAACCACAAATCGGCTATCGTCAATAAGGTTTGCATTCAAACAAGAGCAACACGATATTTACTGAGCACCTGATCATGTGGGCGACAACGAAAGCGGAAGATGGCCGCAACCATTTCTGACATTCAATATGCGTTTGTAGAAGTCTTCAATGGACTAGGCTTCACCGTAACGCACGTCCCATATGGCAGCTTGACACATCAAAGCTAGTATCACGACGTGCACGATATCCCACCCTTCTCATCGCTGCTGCTGATGTTTTTTCAGGCGTACTCTTATCGGTGGTGTTGCGCGCCATTCGAAATACTATCATGCATGTATATGCAGATTGATAACCAGCGAAACGGCAGAGATATATGTTAAACACACTCATGAGACAATGCAACACAACTCTTACAGTACCCATTCTAGATCACCTTGTAGACGAACCGGCGACGTGCATCATGGTACCAAGGGCTGGAGAAGCATTCCCTCATACGCAACAACTCGGAAGTTCTGTGTTTCTCCACCTGTCGGTCGTGCGCATTTTTTTGTTAGGCCGAAGCTGGTGAAGAGAATCCTTTCTTGCAGCTCTTTGCTGAACGTTTACATTCAAGCAAATAGCATTGGGTGTAATGCATACTGCACGGTAATAGGAATAAAATATTCACAAACATCTACCGAATGAACCATCACCTCCCCACAAACAATATACTTGAGGAGATCGACATTGCTTGACACGTTGTGCTTGGCACTTTACCATGCACTTAGTTGCCGAAGATTTTGCTTTCTGTCAAACCTCTATTGGGTTCCAAGGAAAGAAGCATAACACTGAGTGGTACTGCTCTGAATTTGTTGACGTCAATGAGTGCATACTGCTGGAGTGTATTGCGATGAGTCACCCCACGATAAGGGTTGCACTTTTTGGGGCAAAGGTTCCAGACAGATCGAGTTCCCCAAGTGAAAAACCAGCATTTATGATACAAATGGTACTTCTATATTCGTTTCAACACTAGCGCATTCAGGCGCCGATCGGGTGGCGCGAACAAATTTCTCAGCCACTCGCCTTCTCGAACCAGGCTTCGTTCCTTTCTTGTTTCTTGTTCGCAATAATTTTGTCTGCCTGCCCACTCGCCACGAGCGCCTTGGCTTGGTCGCGGATGGCGCACAACTGTGTGAAGCACCAGTTACGCACGTGAACGAAGAATAGAGACAAGAATAGTACACAAAGTCGACAGAAACGGAACACCTAGAACCACAACCGGCAAGCGGGACTAGCCAACAAAGTCGCAATTGCCGATCTAGCAAAACTCACACGAACGTTCAGATCAGTTTCTAGCTTTGAGAACGTGTGAACACAGATACTACGCCTTAGTTTAAACGCAGAACGCGAACGTCATCGGAACATATGTTTTTCACAACCTCACGCACTTAACAAGCAATGTGGACGAACTATATCACGGTGTTGAGCTGAAACACCCATACCATTCGTTGGGCGTGTGTCATCACACCGTGTGTGCAGGATACCACGTACAGAGTATAGTGTATCGATGTTGAAACCCTCCGCGTTGAACTGATTACAGAGGGTAGATAATGCCGTTGAACGGCAGTCTGCCATATACCGTACATAGCGCATACCAATCCCTCTGGACTGTCTCCATTCGTATTTAGCGTTGCCGCATGATCGATATCGCAGAACTTCACATGAGAAGCGAAAGGGCGTACGCGGGATTTGCCTTTAAACTCGGGTGTCCTCAGCATCGTACTTGTGTTTTCGGTTGCCGTATCACACCCTTCCTGAGCTGTCCGGCCTACCTTGTGAACGGCAAAGCGCTGGAGTTTGTTTTTTCGTCTAGAGTGGTACGTGTCTTCTCTCAAACCACTAAACGCTCTATATATACTACACGTGAAGCCGACACGAGGCACCCGTCATAACTGCGTCGGGCTCTTACCTCCTCAAGAAAGCTAGAGCTCGTCGCGTGCTTCAATATATCGTCGACCATACCCATCGCGTGTGCCTGGTTCGCGGTGATGGGTCGCGTAGCGCCGGTAAGCTCCATCGCAGCGTCTCTACCCACCCTCTTTGGCAAAAAGTGCGTCCAGTACTCTCCCCCAGTAAGCTCCATCGCCTTGAAATAACGCGTTCAATGTCAGTTCAAAAAAATAATACGAACGAAGCGTGTGGTCAAGGAGCGGATCAACGTTTATGTGCTGGAAGTTATGATACTTCTGGATGCTTGTTTCTGCAGGCCACGCACGTCATACATGACAATGAGCACTAAAAATCTTATCAGGACCTATATTGTTCGGCCTAGCGCGCGAAGATGGTTGCATCCCCAGGGAAGCCATTCCTCAGCGATATACACCAAACAAACCGAACGATGCGATGAACGGAATTCACTACTGGATGAAAAGTCGGGATTCATGCGTGCACCTGAACCCGGTGAAGTTAATAGAGGGCTCCGTCGTGATTAGGCGCGAAAACCAAGGTTGGCATTCCCAGGTCTCCATCAAAACAATCGGTGCAATCTTCAACGACGAGAAGAACCTACTGAGTTAAGTCATGCCTTTGACGCGCATGAACGAGTTCAGCGGCTACTACATATCGGTATGTTCGACCTGCCTTCCTCACCGACTTTTGTGGGGTCCATCATTAGGTGGGTTCTGCAACGGTCGTTACTTGGTAACGTAAAGTACTGTAGTGGCTGCAAACGTTCCACAGTAAAAGATTTCTTTCTCTAACGTTGATATCCCCCATAGACGTTCCCAATAAGCCTAGGCGCGAATTTCAACTGCCATATATCCGTCCTCACGGACAAGCGTCCCAGTATACGTGTATCGGTACCTTGTAATGGGGGTTCAGGATGACATTTTCGTGTGCCCAGACGAGGTCTGACGCCATGGCCGCCATCGCGCCGCCCGCGCCCGCGTTGCCCCTCATGACGCTGACCACGGGTTTGTCCAATATTGAAAAGCCTGCCTTTATAGAGTCGTTGATGGCGTTGATGTTCAACCAGGACTCCTTTGTCGATCAGAGAGAAACCGGAGACGTGAACATAAAGAGGAGAGCGTTTGTTCGATTGGCGTGGGTGCGACCGAATAGAACTTGACAACGAAAGGGCCCCGAAGCGACAAAGCACCATTTCTCGTTGAGGGTAGAACAACTCACTAGTTATTAGTCACAAGGGTTGCGAGTCATCGCATACGATACGACTAGGAAGATCCTAATTTTAATGACGTATGCTATCCCAATCAATCGATGTGTAGGGTTCCGCCTTGTACCGACAGCCATGGTTGCTTCAACCATAGTACCGAAAAACTCTTGCGTGGTGTAGTCTTATCAATCCACCTCGGTCCTATCTAGTAATTGCACCGGCAGCAACATTTGAAAAAACACATTGAAGTAACATTCTTCGAAGGAGGTGAAGACGTACGCTGGAGAAATCAGGGCTATGTGAACGTCTACGCGAAGTACACCTCCCGACCAAGTGATGACAATGGAAACTGGTCACCTAGGTGTATGTTCAGTATCCGGGAAACAGCCTGGTCCCTTGATTTTCGTACTATGTCAACTTGACTTGCATCGTTATCGATTCACTGATACACATCAAAGTTTGGTTGCGACGACGGCAACAAATAGAAACAATATTTAGTTGAGCTCTTGCAACCATAAGGAACATTAATCTGCGTACGTAGCGATTTTTTTTTTTGTCACATAGAGGAACATCTAGCTCGATGTGTAGAAAAATAGTTTTCTTACGAGAAACGAAAAGTTCATCAGCAAAGAGCCAACTACCTCAGCTTCGAGATAGAGGATTTTGTCAAACTCATAAAGGTAGCATTTAGGTGGCACTTCGGTCGCGCGTACCACGTGCGAGGTACGAGGGTAGTACACGATACATACGTGTCTTTGGCGGGTTTTCGACGCAACTCAAGAAAATAATTCTCTCACCATGCCCGGGTCTGCGCTGGCTTCGATCGTATTGAGGTTTATGCCGTTCCCGTAGCTGAACTCGCCGCCCATGAGAAGCACGACCTTGACGGTGTCTAGTTGACCAACCTCCTGGATGGCCGCGGTTAGCCGTTGACACTGAGGGGTGCTCGCGGCCCCGTTGTAGAAGTCGCTGTGCACAAAAGCGATCCCATTGTCGACGGACACCCACACCTGTGCACGACGGCGCGTGAATCAGGTCACAGGAGAGAGCCAATCGATTATTTGACAGGGCTGCACGCAAACCGTACTGCTACCGGACGTCTCATCCGAGCAGCTCTGCATGTGTCACACGACCTCTGACAGTGATATAAAACGTGGAAGTGACACACCCCACCAGAGGCTCGCTACGCTGGGGGTAGCACTCAAATAAGCAACAATAACTCAACTGGCTCACAGTAGCCTCCACACACTAATTTTGTCGGGGCACCAATATATATGATATATATATACATATTTTTTTACATATGTATCGTAGTGATATATTTACTTGTATGCCTACGATTTCGTACTGTTAATCAATTTGGGGTGTTGCGTTTTCTCAAGGTCTTCTTTTGGATAAAGCGTCGAGCCCCTCATGTGAATGCCCTCAAAAACCGATCGATGCACGCTCTTCCTCTGCGTGGTGAGGCATGTACCCCCCACCGTGGGATGAACCCTGAAAAAACACCCAGCTCGAAGTCATCGGCGACTGCAATGCTGACGAGAGTTGAAGCGCAACTCACAGAGGCTATTTTGAATACAAGCTTTTTTATGCACCATATCTGCAGGCGCGCTACGCGACTTACCACGAGTTTGTGCTGCGTCTGAACGGCTCTGAGAGTGATGGCTATCTGACCATGTACAGCAGTAGCCTTAAGGTCGGCCACAAAAAAAACGAAATCGAAGAAGCAAACTGAGGGGTAACATAAATGGACACATGTGCACACGAGGTAATTTCATGTGCACGAAACGATACTTTTCATAAGCGCCTGCATCAGTCATATCGAGGACCTGGTGATGTGGGCCTATACTGTTTTAAGAGTGACATTGTGTTTGTGGAGAATACGTCGCTGGTGATTCCTCGTTGAGTTTGTACGGATGGCACTGCAACGTTTGCTGTGCACGTGGTGTTTTCTTGGGCAAGCCATTAGTTCGAAACATTCAATATCGGAGTGCCCACAGTACATTGAGTAATCACTCAAGTTATGTAGATTGTTTTACTCGCTCGAACGTTTCAATGACTCTACAGAACCATTCCTTCGCCAAACTCAGGTATGCCTTATCACGGAGGGTCATAGTACATGCGGCCTACGGTGCACACACACTAAGTTATCCCTTTATTATTGAGTATTTGGTACTATTTACTATTATCCCCCGTAAAACCGTATAAAACGATGTTTACGCTACTCTATACGATAACGCCTACCGCGAGTTTGAGTATGTATATAACGGTATGCAAAAAAAGCGTTGTATGAGAGCTGGGCCGTGTTGGCTAGAGCAAGCACGAAGTATGACGAGCGGGCAAGAACACGAAGGGATTCGACATTGTATAGACCACATACCACCGTACGAACAGCGTGCTGCGTCGTGATGTGCGGGGGAAGAGTGCTGGCTGAGTTATGCAGTTCGAGACTTTGCCATAGTTGGTTTGGCTTATAGCGACATATCGACTCGGCCGAGTGATTATCCGCCTTGTTTTATGTTTCTTCCAGAGTATCACTTTTCCACTGGATAATAAATCACAATGGATAGGTTCCAGGTCTTGTGTTTGTATGCGGTTTGGGCGGGAAGATTTTCCACGGTTCATTGGCAGCCTGCACCTGACAAAATCATTCTACCGTGCCTTATCTTTAACAAATATTTCGATTTCACCTATTGATAGATATTCTTGTTGCAGCCGTTTTTTCCGACGACAGACATAGCTTCAGATAAGTAAGCTAACAATAAGAACGCTATCGCCATCACACCCCTTTACAGGTCTCGGCAGATGATGCCTAGCTGCGAAACATACGGTATCGTGTCCGCGCACTCGAATTAATGTCACTCCACCTGCGTGATCTTCCTGGATGTCCTATTCTGGTCGAAGTTCAAACGTTGTGAGTGGTACTTGTTCTAAACAACAACAAACGCATTCCTGATTGCGCTTCAGCATCGCCATGAGTGTATATATTACGCACCTCTTGAAACGTAGATGGTCGTTTGCCGAAGGGCACGTACAGAGAAGGTAAAGGGAGAGTGGGGAGAGCATTCACGACGTCCTTTGGCAAGACGGAAGTCGATGGAAGCTTGAACGATGGAACTTGGTCTTGGTCTAGGGCGTTCGTGATTTTATTGCTGGTGCGCCTCATGTGCGAGATCCAGAGTCCAGTCCCGTCCGAGCACTTGAAAAGCACAGCTCCGTTTCGCTTGCCTGTTGTCGTCAACGAATATGTGTACGTTCGCCGGCATCGAGCCAAGTGCTATATATACATACCAAAAAGCTAATAATCGAGGTTGTATCGTTGGATTTTGTTGAGTTGAGCAAGCTTACATGATAGTATGCAGGGTTTAGTAGGTAGTCCGTGCCTTCGGATTGCGTGAAGCGTATCAGACTGAACGCTTGCCTGTAGCATTCAGATGGCTAAATCAGTCGCGTTTATCGGCAACGCCGCTAAGCATAATATGAACGAATAGCTGCGAGTCACTAAATGCATGATCTACATATATCTCTGTGCGAAGCACCGGCCGCATCGTTGGATTGTTGTAGTACTCCCCGTGGCTTTATCCTCGCCGCAATGGGCCTATCGGCTTGTGTTATTTTCGGGGTTACAACGCGGCACGAGCAAATATTGGAACGCTTTATTCGTTTGAGCATTTACCATGGTGTGAGGTCGTTGCAGACACATATACTCCTCCCGCTGGGCCCATCGCTATCAGCGTTGATCGTGGTGTACTACACGCCGAGGCGTAGTGTATAAGTTTTGTACAAATCATATTCGACCTAAATTATACCATTCCGGAATCTCGAAAATCATGGCGGAACTTATTTACTGTGGTTAGGTTTGGTTCCCTGGATTTTTCTTCTAAACTGAAAAGTCTTGCCACGCCAATTTACATACCACATTCGAAACCGGAGAAAAAGACGCATCACAGGCGGTATGAAGCATCAGTGACTGAAATGCAACCTTATAGACAGCTCTCACCGACGGGGTGTCCATGTTCAGCTCCCGCACTCGTCAAGGCCTTTTCCGTTTCACTGGCGGCACAATCATCATCAACGCCACTTCTTTCAGGGTATGCACCAAATAGGCGGTACTTGATGCCACGGAATTTGTGCGGACAGCCGGGGCTCGAGTCGCTGTAGCGCACCACCCGTGCCGCTTCTTCTCCTGACATGGTGGTCCAGTCTATGGCACGATCTGCCAGTTTCATAGTCGGCCTCAGGGTACCTATCACATCGGTATGGCTGGACGCCAGCACGAATATGATAGTATTTGAGTGATTCAATGTTTTCAACACGTAGCGAGCGGTACCATGGTTTAGGGCATACTGTATGTGGTCAGTGGAACTCGAGCAATCCATGTCACTTATCTCCATGGTTTTATTGACACTTGTTGATGAAGAGACAAAGGTTCGAGAGATGATAGCGAGGGGGGGGTCAGGAAGTGTTTCGGGCCATCTAATAATGAATACCGCGTACCCACTCTAGGTTACAATTGGTCATGGCAAGGCTCTAGTTACACAGTGCCAACGCTTACGAAGTATGAAGCTTACGTCGACCAATCGGTATGCCAAACCTGTAATCCAAAGGCCGCGGGGGAACACCATGCTGAAGCCTGTCGAGTGCAGCCTGGACACCGGCAAGAGCCGCTGGCACACACAGCTGCGGATGCGTGCAGTGAAACGTGGTATAACATCGAGATGGGAGCAATAGACATTACGCGAGCATCGGAAGCAATCAGACGTGGACAAGGACAGAGGCGTGTGAGCAAGGGACGCTACAATTTGTGCACGAGAGCAAGATTTCGTGTGTACAGATGATCAACCGCCGTAGACCTGACACACGTTGTTGCACATCGCCTTGAACGTCAGCACGACATGACATTTCTTTGAGACCCGTTTGAAAATTTTCAACCATATTGCCACAGAGTTTATCGACTGACTACCCACGCGACAAATTATCCATACAGGTACTATGTTGGATCGTGCTACACTGCTTAAAGAAGTAGCCACTATTCGGAAGAATAAACGGACAGAGTGAATATCTCCTGGGAACACCAATACACACGCGTCGCTTCGCTTCTTTGTTGACCACCTAAGCTTCCGGAGGTGTTGGCACAACCAGCTTCAATGAATAGGGCATACTGAAGACAGTAACTATTTCATCAAACCAACCCACATTGCTGGTTACCTAACTCCCTTCGCATAATTCAAACCTTACCGACCTGTGTGTCAGTGAGCAAACTGCAGGGGGAAACTCAGGAAGAATAAATATGGTCTGTGAACCACGATACCTGACGGAGGCCCTTCAATGAAAGGTCTGAATACTCAGTTATCCTTGAACATTTGAACATCCACGAACCAATCCGCGCGTTTGTACCTTGTTGTAGAAAGCTGACTTTGTTAGCATTGACGACTGAGGAACAGCGAACTTGCACGATTTCCAAACATCTCCGGCGTCCATCTCCTTATCTGCTTGAAGAATAGTTACTCCCCACTCTGGCAAAGAATCTGTAGAATTCCAGCACGAAACTCTATTTAGAACATCGCGGTCAATGATAATGTCCAGGATGTGGGACGATAGACGTATCTACGATGAGAGGTTAGGTATATGTCCGAAGGACAGGATTTTCGAACGGTGTATATGAGTTTATTGTCGTGCCTGTAGAAGATCAGCGCGGAAGCTCAGCGGCAGGCAAAATTTTTCCTCCATCACAAGATGTGTCGAAATGATCAGCCGTTTGTTTTTTTTCAGGCCTTAGCGAGCCCAAGGAAGTCTCTTGAGGTGCCCACTCAACGTACGAAAGGGTTGTCGGCTTTGCCGGGAAAAAATACATGCAGAAACCATTGATAGTATTATAGAGTAAAGTCGTTAGAGAAACAATTACCAGCAGGTGTTATGTGTTTTGACGTTCAAACAAAGTAATAATTCGGCAACTCTAAACTCGCGGAGCACGGGTTGATTTCATCCTTAACCCGGAACGGCCGGAGGTTTACGTCATCTGCAAGAATTCCGAGATACCCCACAGTAATGGGGCCGTGTAGATTTTTTGTCGGTTAGATCCGGATAACGATGGCAGAGCATTCTCATCGACTGCTGGACGGCAACGCCTTCGTGCGTACTACCTCGTTGATTTAGAAAACGTGGTCGTTGGAGGGAAATAAATGCAACTCCGTTAATGAATTATACAGCACATTATATATTTCAATAGCAGAGGGAAGGGTCTTGAGGTATAACCAGAGAGCCAGGACGAACCTTCGACAAAGTCGAAATGCTATCGTCCTGTTTTCGGATCGTTTCAGGTACTCACTACAACCGGACATGACACGCACACGTGTTGGGCGAATTGTAATAGACTCGTCACCAAGGAGTAGGGCTAAGTATCCAAACATAAGTCGACGTCGCTTTTAGTGATCGGCACGATATGAAATGGGGAAAAACGGCTCGTGTGCCACGTGCTTTTACGGCCGAGTTTTGTTTTACACCCGACCGTGGCGCTACCTCACTGTCTCCAACACGTACAACTCGCGCAGTAATAGTGGGTGGAAACCGAATGGGGGCGGGTTGAGAGTGGATGCAGGACTCATGTATACGCAGAAGGTTCATCTGTGGTATGGAGCCACGAGCAATTATGGGAGTGGCTCGGTACTATGCGCAGTAGTAGTGGGTGGAAACTGAATGGGGGCGGGTTGAGAGTGAATGCAGGACTCATGTTTACGCAGAAGGTTCATCTGAAATACTGGGCCACGAGCAACTAAGGGAGTAGTTGGGTGCTGTTCAACATTGAACGGTATGCCTACACCATGTTTAATGCATAAAATGGCAAAACCCCGTCCTCGAAACCGTAACCGTCTACGCGCACCTTTGAGCGCCCAGTCGATAGAGCTGACTCCTCTGTCACCGCGCACCCCTGGGTGGACGATCAGCACGGGGCAGGTCATGTTGTTCTTCCACAAACGCTCCGGAACGCGCTTTGTCAGGAACGGGGCCACTATGGCATCGGGGCCGAAGGAATCGTGGGCGATCAGCATGTCGTTTTCACCTCGGGCGACGTGCAGCATAACCTGAAAGACCCACACAGTAGGCGGTCAGCACGGAAGGGAACCTGGTTGAGAGGCGAAGAACC
>JBBMHQ010066643.1:0-13762 GCA_037834295.1 Postelsia palmaeformis
GGGCTTGCTCTCCATGAACTGCTTGAAACTCCACGGAGTCAAGCAGTTTCTGGAGAGCCAGCCCACCGCAGAGCTTCGCACCCCCATCACCGCCAACGAGGTGAAAGGAAAGAGGACGACGAATTCTGACTAGCAGATCGCCGACATCGCTGAAACCGTCAACCCCGAGGTAACCTGCGCGACACACGACACCGCAGAAGGCCACGGCATCCAGGCCTGCATCGCTGGGTGCTCCGACAAGAGCCCCTACCTTGGCTGGGAGTGCTGTGCACCGTGGTCACGTCGCCGTGCAGGGAAGAGTGATTTAACCAGTGACCACCATACAGAAAACGACCAAAAAGCTGATGAGCACTATGTACTATACCGTAGAGCAGCGTATGAGGAACGTGGCGCGAGATCGAAACTATTGAGGTTAAAATACGACCACAATTATAACGGTAGTATCTCGTGCGTGAATGTACACTTCGTATATATGGGCTGTCATTACCGAAGATTGGTTTGTCCTAACTTGTACGAATTCCCTATTTTTTTTCTCCTAGAGGATGAAATCGTAGCGTAGCGGATCATATGCCCGCAGTTAACTCCCTGACTTTACGGAAGCATTCCTTAAGGTTGCCTGCTTAATACTTTCAAGAAAAAGAGGGAACTCAGCGAGGGCTCTCAACACCAACGGTGCACGAGATTAAAACTACGACGATGGTAATGTATCGTCCAGTATCGTATACCGGCATTATTACATTCCGTCCAAACGTGCAGCATTGGTGGCCACGGAGGGAGGCATATACAGTAGCGGCGGTATTAGACTCCGCAGAGCATCAAACTCCAACAGTACCTTATGCTGCAACCGCTATACTATTACTAGTATTACTGTACTGTGTGCCGAAGGGTGAATCTGACTTATCTCGATATTTCGTACAATACATCATACTGCTGTAGCGGAACGCGATGCTGTAGATGGAGTATGTAGATTATCTAGGTGATGTAGATGATCCAGATGATCTGTATGATCTGTATGATCTGTATAGAATGATCTAGATCATTATCTACCCGAATTGTGAACTAGTTTATAAATCGATTGTTGCCTCATGTGTGGTGAATATCTATTTTGATACTTGATCACTTTCCTTCACATCCATTGTATGTCGGAGTTTCCGTGGCGCAAACATACGCAGTCCGACCGATCCGTAAGTCAACAAGAGGCGAACCTCTTCGAGCTTACTATTCTCCCGTCCCTATCCCCCCCCTCCCCTCGCTCACAGAGTCCACCCCGATGATACTGGTGTAGCTGTCCGTGAAGACGCCGTCCGCGAAGCGAAAGGCAATAGGCGCGGCCTGTCGACTCTCGAGTCGACGATTAGCCCCAGATTGTCAAGGTGGTCCCTGAGCTACGAGTATAGAGAACCAGAGAAGGGGGAGGGGGGTGCTCATGCCATGTATGCCCGTAGTCGTGTGAGGGGGGAATGGAAGAGCCGGGGGGGGGGAGAGAGGAAGATGAAGGAAAAGAAAGACAGAGAGGGGGAGAGAGGGACCGAGAGAAAGTCAGGCGTAATTGATTGTTTCGTAAGAGCTTCTCATTGTAGTTGGCGGTTCCTCCAGAGTGTAGCTTTGTTTTGTTACGAGCAAACAAGATTTTTCCAAGGGTCTAAACGTTTGCTCAAAGCCGGCTGCCATTCCTATTTCGTCGATAGTTGGGTAAACCGATGGATTCTTGGCAGCTTTTTGCTCCCCGGGGCAAAATTTCACACCCTGTATAACTATGTTAGTTCGTAGTTGTTTGCCAGACGGCTATTGGTTCAGAGTTGTAGGCAACTAGTTGTCTGCAGACAACTACCCGTCCAGATTCGTAGGCAACTAGTTGTCGGTGGACAACTATTGATTCATCATCGTGTGCAACTAGTTGCCTGCAGACAACTGTTGGTTCAGAATCGTGCGCAACTAGTTGCCTGTAGACAACTGTTCGTTCATCATCGTGCGCAACTAGTTACCTGTAGATAACTACCTGTCCAGAATCGTAGGCAACTAGTTGCCTGCAGACAACTAGCGGGTAGTTTTCTGGTAAGCAACTAACTAAGTTGACTCAGTTGTAAAATATGAAGACGGAACAGCAGTATGTAACAGTAGTGTGTGGTCGTATCTGTGCAGGACAGGTGGCAGACCCACGTAGTATGTATGCCATGTGTAGAAAGGCCAGACGCACACATTATCATTCTACGCGGAACCATATGTGTTTTGTGTTGTGTGTGTGCGTGGGGTGTGATATATGTACGTGCACACGTGGCACACACATGCGTCAGCCGAGGGATCCGTTGTTCTATTCTTGACAACTACCCGGGCAACTATGGTCGGTTGTATATTGACAACTACCCGGGCCAGTAGTTGCCTACAGACAACTATTCGTCTAGAATCGCGCGTAACTAGTTGTCTGTAGACAACTATTGGTTCAGATTCGTAGGCAACTAGTTGTCTGTAGACAACTATTGGTTCAGATTCGTAGGCAACTAGTTGTCTGTAGATAGCTATTGGTTCAGAATCGTGCGCAACTAATTGTCTGTAGACAACCATTGGTTCTGAATCGTGCGCAACTAGTTGCCTGTAGACAACTATCCGTCGAGAATCGTGTGCAACTAGTTGTTTGCAGACAACTAGCGAGTAGTTGTCTGACAACCAACGAACTAAGTTAGATATCAGTTAAAGTTATACAGGGTGTGCAAAATTTTTAACCCAGATCCTGAATGAACTGCCAAGCGTCACAATGGAACCCTTTCGCAAAAGGGATTAATTACTTTTGCCAGCATCAAGTCTGGTTTTAAGTTCCCCACGAGACACAGCGGCTGAAATGGGACACATAATAAGAACTCCGGTTTGTTAAGATACTGCTGCCATTAGCAAAGGTCCAGAGCGTCTCGACTTCATATAGTCCTATTTGCGGGCGCCTATGATACTGCCCTATACGCGACTCAAATAGGGAGCGGATCATTTCAAACCTTACTCTTACGGTAGGAGTAGATATAATCTCGCTCCCCGTCCTTCACCCACCGCAGCCCTCTCTGCGCCGGATCAGAGATAACTTATCGACAGCAAAGCCATGGCAGATAGGAGCACCGTCATCCTCGCCGCGGCCGACGCAAAGCACACACGGTAGACGAGCAGCGACATGAAAGGGCTGTCAACTATGGGCCCACTTGTGTGACGAAAATCATTGCGGAAGGGCATGGTATCTAAGTCTGCATGGCTGGATGTGCGAGCAAAGAGCACAGTTCCGGCATGGACCATGCGCAAGGGAGCATGTGAAATTCGGTGTACTTTAGGCACCGCACCGTGCACGAAACAGTAAGTTAAACGGCTGAAAACATAAGGATAGCAGCCAAAACGCCGCCGCTGCGCACTCTAAGAGTGCACATGGATCGGTGATCTTGTCGTTTTCGGCGGTCTAGTCATTTTTGCTATTTCGTGCACTGTGCGGTACCCAGGGAATAAAGCATGTAGAATTCTCCCTTGCGCGAGGTCCATGCCAGATACTTGCTCGTTTCCTCGCACCCAGCCATGCACGCGTCGATGCCGACCCCTCCGGTGGTATACCCTTCGTCGGACGAGTGGGCGCAGGGTTGTCAACCATCGCGATTTCGGCGATCTCTATGTCCTCCTAATTCGTCTTTATGTTGCCCTTCGCGTCGGGCATCTTGAAAATGGCGGTCAGGCTGTCTGCAGCGGTATTCCAGACGAAATGTTGTTCGATACAACAGGAGATAGAACGCCGTCCAAGCATGCCGCCTCAGTGGTAGCGGAGGGCGGCAAAAACAGTAGCAATATTTCCTGGAGTAAGTAGACGCCGCTATGCATACCATACTTCGTATGGTACTACGAATACAAGGGCTCCACATGGATGCCGGCACTTGCTGGCACCCATGCTTTGGGTAGGCTGCAACGCCCAGAAAAACAACATCCATGACCAACAGGCCACCTTTGTATTCGTATTCGGCCCTCCGGGGGGGGGGGAAGGGGGGGGGGCGTACTCATTCGTTGCTTGCCTTATTAGTCATTCGCCCATTGACCACGCATCCCTGCCGAAACGGAGAACCGTTCCTACTCCTAATGGAGACATCTCCAACCATTGGGCGCTCATTACGTTGTTTCCATATATTACATATAAACTTCATAATAATCTTATCCCCTTCCTGTTTGGCCGCCTGTGGCCACCATGTATCTTTTAGGATAGCGATCGTTTTCTCGCTGCTATCTAGCGTACCAAACTCGTCCATGTCACATTCGTGTAGTTCCCTTATCTCCTCTTCTAGCACATCCCGTTCCTCCTTATATATTTCACATTCGTCTACTATGTGAGTTCTAGTCTCTATTGCTTTGCCACACAGACACATCTGCGCATCTATTTCCCCCTCCTCTCGGCTACTGGTATACCTCTTTCTTCTTTCTGGAAGGTCCAGGTCACCTACACGAAAGAGCAGTTTCAGCGTTTTCGCAAAGAAAGTCCATTGGGCCGTACATATACGTTTTCATTCCTATCCCTTCCCTCAGTCCCCCGTATATCTCTAGGTGTTTTTCCGAGTCCACCTTGTTTCGTAGCGCTAGCCTTTCCCTTCTCTTTATCCTTTCTTCTACTCATGCCTTATACTTCCCAAACTTCCCGGCGGACATCGCCTCTTCTTGGTTTCCCCCTCCCTCGGGAGGGGGGGGCAGGTTGAGCCACTCCAAAACCAAGCGATAAGACGAGTGGGGGATGCTTGAGATTTGCCCCCTATACACACACAAACGCCTCGTGGTTTCTGTGGGACCCAATCGTACGTATTCTTCTTCAGCCGTTGGAGGGCCGAATGCCTTACCTCAGATGAAATCGGTGCCTGGGAACGGGTGAATGGACTTCGTTCTGGGTGTCTGAACGGGCAGTGCACCGTAGTCTTGCCTGTGAAAGCTTGTATGTGTGGCGATAAGTTTAAACCCTTTTGTCGATCCTCCCTGGGGGGGAGTGCTAGTCACGGCTTTGTATCATGAACGCCCTCGTATCAGGAGGTCGACTTACTCGATTCGGCATGAAAAGAAGAAAAAAGAAGAAAAAAAAGTACGCACGTACTATACTCCGTGCCAGGTACCGAGGCATTTGTTTATCTCCGTGCCACAGACGTTCTGCCAGTCTTCCGATTTGCTGTGGTAGTACATAGGCACGAAATTCATACCGTTATCATTGTGTTCATGGTTTCAATCTTGCATCCGGCCTTTCACTCCCTGCAACAATCGCCGTGCGGGATCAAATAGCTCTTTGACGGCAAGCCGGAGGCAGTCATCCGCACTGGAATCCCTCCGATGATCGGCGATATGGCCCAGAGCCGGACGAAGGGTGACAAGAACATCGCCAATTTCGTCAGCCCCATCAACGCTACGGCCGTGTGCGCGACAGAGGACACAGCTGGAGGGCACGGCCTTGACGTGTACAAGGCTGGGCGCGAGGACCCGAGCTACTACACGGCATGGGCCTCCTGCAGGGGAGTATGCGAGATGCTCAGCTCCTCAGCCACCCCGTCGTGCACGAAATAGTGGGTCAAACAGTCAACCGACCGCACAGATAACGACCAAAACGCCGCCTTGCACAATAAACATGCACCTAGACGTGTTGGTCGCTTTCTGTGCGGTTTACCGTTCAGCTCACTTTTTCATGCGCGGTGCGGCTGTCAAGGAGCAGAGCATGCAGCACGCACCCTTGCACGAGGTTCAAGCCTGATAGTAGCTCATGCATCCGCATCCAGCCATGAAGACGTCGATGCCTTTGCCCGCCGACTGTGTTCTCCGCCGCACACGTGGCCGCTGGGTCGATAGGCTTGGCCGAGTCAGCGACGCTGTTGTCGCCCTTCATCCCCCCTTGGGGCCTCTCGCCGATCGCCGTGGGGATGTCAGTGCGTATGATTATCTGCCAGGAGCTGGCGTCGATGAGCCACTTGATCCTGCACTGCGGGTGGGTGGTGCGGCGGATAGAAGAAGGGGCGGCGCGAGATGGAAGCCACGACAACAATACCGCCTTCTTGTGCGCACGTACTCGCTTAATACAGGAGGCAACAGCAGAATGCCTGCGCAACGGAGATACAACACCGTCCGATGTTGCGGTGTTATTGGTAACGGAGGGCAGCAGAATCGGTAGCAGCGGTAGTAGACGCCGCAACTTATTCAACTACTATGAAGACCATATCGTCTTCCTCGTTTGTCAAAATGAATTGATCCACACCACTAATAGCTCAAGTGAATAAGTTATTAATTTCGTCCATCCCTACCCCTCTGCAGTTACCCTCTGTCTTTTTGGTCGAAGTTAATCAATGCACATTGCAGCAGTAGTGGGTAGCTCGAGTCTTTGTTTAACTTATGTATCCTATCCACCCGTGTTATGACACTTGGTACTTCCATGTGCGTAAAATTGATACTACGACATTACTGCTAGCTCTTCTCTACTACTACAGTATTGCAGGTGCTACGGCTGCTGCTACTATCACTATTGCTCCTATTAACACCACTACTACTTCCACTCAAACTTCGTATTACTGTAGATACTACTCCTAGATATACCTAACGGGAGACCATAGTAAATATGACCAAATATTGTCAGTCAAAATATGGAAATGTATAGATTTTTGTCTGTACCGCAAGTCCTATTTACTATGGTCCCCGATAATATCAACATTTCAACCAACAGGCTGATTTCGCTACTGTGCGTGGAACGGTCACGAATGATGGCAGCTCCGGCAAGTAGATAGTCATTCACTCACCAAGTCGAAGTGCGGGCGCTCCCGACTAGTGCGCGGCGGCTGCCAGGAAGGAGACGGCGGCCGCCATGATGCTGCTGCTCCCAGCCATGCTCGATAGGTGGCCTGCAGTCCAGATCTTCTCTCCTCGACGACCGAGAAAAGCTCTTGAAGAGGAGCGACTGGACGACGCCAGGAGCATGAAAGCAGCAGTAATGAGGGCTCCGAATATGAGTCCATCCATGACGTTAACTAGACAGTTGGTACTTGAACATGGTAGGAATTTGTTTTGGATGATTTCTCGCTCCTGCCTGGGCGGTTGTTGTGGCGAGCACGATAGGCAAGAATACAGCATCGATAGTTTTACTCTAGGTTGGTTGTGACAGAACCGGCAGCGAGGAAGGATATGTTAAAGGTGCGGCAAGCACATACATGCTCTGGTTTAGTGGGTGAGAACCGATATCACGTGCTTCCAGTGCTACACGTCACAGTTGAATCGGGCGAGAATACTACTCCTACTATACTGTAATACTGTCCGATTTTGCCGGGCTGATCATAGTCATCAATTGCTTTGGAGGATAATGATTCTCGATTGTAAAGGGTCTCAAGTTTCGAGAGGTCAAGCGGCGACAGATTTGGAGTGCAAACGCCATTTTTATCGACCGGTCTGCTGCCCATAATAGGTATTCATCTACTTCACCTGCTGCTCTCGCTCCACCATTTCCTGTTACGGGAGAACATAGTAAATAGGACCTACGGTACAAGGGAAAAACCATATATTTCCCTTCTTTTACTCACATTATTTGGTCCTATTTACTATGGTCACCCGTGATAGTCAATGGATTGTTCATACATTGTAGTCTATATACATTTGTATTATTCAAAAATATGATACCCCAAGCTTTGAGATTAAAAAATAGGGGTCAAAAAATATACCAGGCACCAGGTACCTCGTATACCGGTTTATTGAAAGGCTATTATACTATATATATATATATATATGTATGCGTGATTTGGTGTGATGCTCACGTTGGGAACCCTGTCCGATCCTACTGTCATACGTATGCCGAAAGTAGAGCCAGTGCATAAATCGGCCATACGCCTCTTGACATGTCAGCTAACTTATTTACTGTTCAAATATGGTCCGGAGAGCCAAATACAAGACACAACGAGCGCAACGGGTCCAAACAAGAGCAACAACAAAAAATGCATGGGAAGGAAAGGAGTGATGAGGGAACATCTACTTCAAATCCAAATCCTCTCGGTGACTACACAGATCGCTGTTTCGAGGAGAGTCTCGCGCTTCAAACTCCAGCTTAGGAATCACCAGGAAACAAGAAGGGGCAGGGGGTTGGGGGGAGAGGTGGGGTGACAGACCCACATCGATGGCGTGGGGGTGGAGCTTTGATGCGGCTTAGGAATTAAGAATATAATAACGTTAAGAGCACACATACATTGAGTCGGAGGAGGGAGGAAAGCCAACACATGGAGTATCGTAAATAAAGCATAGAGGAAGCAGACCTACAGTAGAAGGTAGCTAGACCTTGTGCACAGATAGGTTTCCTTTGTTCCCGGGGATTTCTTCTTTCAGGAATGTGTTTAGTGATCAACCCTGAAGCTCATTCATGCTGCACATTGTCGGATGGCAAGCATAACAATAACACCCATGTGCGCCTCGTACATCTTGAAAACATCATGCCACGCTACATCCATTTTATAAGTGTAAAACATGGTACGTCCCCAGAAACGTCGGCGCGGTATTATGGCTCTACTGAACTAACGTATGTAGTTATGATGGTACTACCAAGGTAAAAAGTCAGCATTAATAGCAGCCCTCTTAGCACCGCCGTCAGTACCGATATCAATAGTACTCTTGGTACCGTCGTCACACCACGTAATATATCTCTCTCTATCTGTACATAGACTAGCTGCTTAAATTTTCACCTTGCGGTTTGCGCTCGTTCGTGTCCATCAGTATACCTTTGGACGCCTCGTTACGTACTCTTCCAGCAGCCTGCACCACCGCACTCACCGCCTCGAACCTCGCTCCACTAGAACAATGGTGGTGACTTTTGCCGCTCGAGGAGTCAAGGTTCCCTCAGACACTGCACCGGCGCTGTGACGTTCGTTATACGGCGGCTACCACCACCCTCCACAGAGAGCGCTTCGTGGTGACTGCTTTTCCGGCGGGCGGTGCCACCACATACGTGGTTGGGGCGCCTAGGCTAGCCCCCCGGTAAGCAGTGCCATCGCGTCATCGTATGATATACGGTATCCGTGTAGCGGTGGCTGGTGCGACAGAAGTGAGACGATATTTCCAAGCCGGTGCGTGGATCGGCCGGCGCGCCCATCGGTTGCGTCTCCCAATACGAGAAAAACTCGTAGCTGATAGAAGCGTCCTCCTCGGCCTTCTTCCGTGCTCCCCCCAGTCCAGGCGAGAGGGGAGGACACTTACTTGACTGCCATTTCAAACGTGCATCTCCGGCTCCCCTTGGCCCTCACAGTGCAGTGCGTAGCAGGTCGGTAAGAGGGATATCATATCTGGTACCTGGTATGTACAAGTGAATTGCTTGTAGCATGTCTGTTGTAAAAAGGGAATGACGAGATGGGGCTTTCCCCTTTCGAACTACTACTTCTTACCGGTACGCATCCCGCAACCCCAAATTATGGAACCAATGTTGATGTCCCGCGTTTTCTTCAACCATTCCCGATCGATATTACCGGCGACGATGCCGATGAAACATTTGGACGGTGCGGTGTGGAAGTTGTCATACACTCGTTGTTGTTGTTCTCACATTAAAACTCACACCCAAAATGTTCAGGACAGACTCCAAAAAACGTGGAGCTGAGTAATATCATATCAGGGAGAAATATAGCCATATCAGAAGAAATCATAAAACAGACAAATAAATACAAGGTACCGAGTGAAGGATATGATATTACCCGCGATGACGATTTATTTTTATGGGCGCCTGCCACGTACGGTACGAGTATAGTCCCCTGCCGGTATAATTTTATCGGTAATTTTACCGAGGCTCCTAACTTGAGGAGTTCTGTACTAATGGAGTTGGTACCAAAAACGGCTGGGAGAAAAAACGTGCGCTCAAGTCTTTAGTATTCATAGTAGTATTACTACGTATGTATGTATACTGCAGTCTCGTTTTGGGGACAAACTGTTTAGAACTTGATTGACGTATCCTAAAAATAAAGAAGAACTGCAGTTCTGTACTAAAACGGGTAGCCCAATGCGCAATCTCATGGCCCACTAAATATATAGGTTTTTATCGGTTTTGTTTTGTACAAACACTGCTTGCTGTTGCTTGAGAAACCCCACCGGTCAGAAACAGGTGGGCCCAAAAGTGTTTCCCAGAATATACATCGTACGAGTGGCGCCCATCCATGGCGTGGTGGAACTTTGTCTTACTCGCTGCCAGGTGCGAGGTGAGGATACGATATTACCGGCGATGGTTGACTATGTGTTTGCATGGCGTGGTGGGTATTCTTGCTTTGTCATTAAATTAGTTGAAAGCATACTTACTTATTATTGGCGTTGGTCGGTGGTACAATTATAATGTAAAATGTTAATAGTTGAGTTGCCCATCACACAACAAAATAAGATCTCTGCAGTTACTGTAGTACGATAGTTCGTCTATAATACTCGTAGGGTACGTATAATGCAATTTTCAAGAGCTTCAAAAATAGTGGTTGTTTCCTGGTGATGATGATGTTGTCCTGTTCCACCCCGAAATTCCCCCAAGGAGGGGGATCACGATCGCCGCAGGCAGCATGACTTGACCGGGGAGGTACAACAGAACAGCAGTTAGGACCACACGCCTTGGCAAACGCGCGCAGTTGCTCGCAGATTTCGGAGATAGGCATTCGTCAAGGCATCGTAGCCAGACGCACAAAGGAGCATGTTTATGTTCGATCAGAGAGGGATGTATATATACTGTTGTAGGTGCGCCTCTGGTTATCCGCATGATGATAGGGAACAAACAGTACACACTAAAACTGTGGGGCATTGTCGAGAAATATGATATCGATTTTCCGTTTTCGGTTGATTTATTAAAGTCTATCGCACTTTCGACAACCGCCACCTCTGACCCCAGCCGAGGGAAATAGGAAGTCAGAATGCCTTGCGGGAACAGTAGTAGCACCGATATCGATATTTCCCGTACATGCTTTCGGGGGTCCTGTCTAGCTGCCAATGAAGCGTGGTACGATTCTCGACTTGATGCGTCAGTAGAGTCGCAAAGTACAAACAGACGGTCACAATTAAGGTTGACGAGTTTCGCGCTACCTTTCTGTGTGGCATTCGTCGGCTGTCGGTGGTATAGCCCTCAAGGCCGAAAGCTCTAGCCTCGCAGGCGGAAGTACGTCTCACCTCTTGATTGATGGTGCCGAGACCTTGTTGAGCGTTGTTCTTCAAGCTGCCGGCTGGTCCTCGCTCTCAGCGATCGTTTTTTCCGACGCGGGCATCATTGTGTCTTGACTATTTTGTGACCATCGCATTCTCCCCTCGACGACAGATAACAAGTGAAACCACGATGATATGTACAGCAATTGAGCTCAAATCGGCAGCGCTCCTTACCCTCCTCTTGTACGAGCAGATAATGGAATAGCAGACTGAGAGCTCGATCGCTGGTAGCAGCGCAGTCAGCGCACCTCTGCAATGTGGTGTGGATGTTAACCCGGACGCCTTTTTTAATGCAAGCATGTATGTACGGATTTCGCTTCCGGAGGTGTCTCATTTGATTGCGCATTGCAGTACCAAGCTTAGCTTTTGGAGTAGCTGTGATGTTGTGCTGATCTGGTACCCTTGCCCAGCAGCGTTTAAAAAGTTTGACCCCGTTGAAGTTGGAAGCGTGTTTTTGTCAACAACAACCAGATAAAGAGTATTTGGTTGAAGTTTATTATCTCTTTTCCCTGTTGTGGTCTGTGGTCTACACAAGCAGTAGTTCCAGACTACCAGGTCTCTAAAGAAGACACGGTAGATACCATTCTCCGATCACACATGCCTACCATAAAGCTGCGTTAACCATCGTCCAGTCTGCGAGATCCGCCATCAACTACTTAGAGTATATACAAACCCTAGTAGAACGCAGCCGGAAGTGAAGGGTTCTTGACGAGAGAAACCCGAGCTCTCACTATCGCAAGATCTCGTCTCGCTGACGCGATGGAGATTTGCGGAGGGAGAAACTATTTGCGGTCACAAGGCACAAAACTACACGTCAGACACTATCATACTACTGTACTGTATGTATACTGCTGTACTGTAGTTTCAGGCTGGCTTGTTCTCGTTTTTGCTGTTGTCGTGGTTCAGCTAAAATCCCGATAATGGTGGATAAAGTATTGTGGAGCCAGACCTTGAAGCACACTTTCCTTCGGTGCCAGATATGAAGGAGGTGCCTATGCAAACGACAGGCACTACTTGTAGACACGAGCCTGTCAGAGAATTTCACAGGTCGACGCTGTTATCGACCCTGCTCTCATATGGCACCCGGTCCCACCCGGACCCGATCCCACTTGGGCACCCTGCTCCCATATTATTCTCCCCCTTTCGTTAAATTAAATAACACTCAACACTTTTTGTAATATTATATTATTCTCCCCCTTTCGTCACATGAACCACATCCTCCTTGTATTTCGTCTCCCCGAATTCAGAAAATAAATAATTACCAGGGTACCTTTCATTAACATTATTATTACTATTTATTAATTTGATTTTCCTTTTTTTTATATACTCGAAATTTAACTTCTTGCTATTTTACTTTCACAAATTGTGACAGAACGCCTCCGTAGCTTGATGCAATGTTCCAACAACTCCAGACAAGGCGAATTCTGAAATTTAAAAAAAACTCCGATAGGAAAGGCAGTACTGTAGGCAATACTGGTTTACTCGGGAACAGAGTTGAGGTTCATGTTTATCTGCACGGCAGTGCAAGTCTCAACTCCTTTGGAACTGAACCTCGCCCACCTTTGTTTGGGACAGACTACTTGGAACTTGTGTGGGGTCATTTTGCAGTCTTAGCTCTTTTACCATGGCAAAAAGGATACTACAATACACTAAAAGTAGTATAAATAGGTGGTCAAAGAAAAGTACTTGATTGAGCCGCGTGAAAGCGAAAAAAGACTCCCCTTAACAACACATGTTAGAGAAAATGCACCACAAGGCCAGGCAATATCCTCTCCGTACGGGGATCTACTACACACTATGCCGACAGTCAAGGGCCAACGGAGGGTATTGAAACAGGCAAACAACTGTTCTCCTCTCCTGGCTGGGCGGAGGGGAGCCTTGAAGGCCGAGGAGAACGCCCCTGTCGACTTTCTCTCGTGTTAAAAGGCGAAATCAATGGGCGACCGCTGGTCCGAGCATCGGCTTGAAGGAATCGTCTCATTGCCGTACCAGCCGCCGCTACGAGCACCGTCCATCATACAATGGCGGGATGGCACTGCCCACCGGGGGGCTAGCCTAGGCGCTGCAACCCTTCATGTGGTGGGTCCGCCCGTGGGGAACCCCGTCCCCCCGGAGACCCCACCGGGGGGTAGTAAGGGCCGTATCGAACGTTACCTCTCCAGTTAGTTGCGTGATGCAACGCTGAGCCAGCGAGCGGCAACTGTTACTGCCATAGTTCGAGCGGAGCGGGGTTCGACGTGACGAGTGTGGCGGTGCAGGCTGCAGCGGAAGCACGTGACGAAAAGCTTGAAGGTATACTGATGGACACGAATAAACGCAAACCGCAAGGTGAGCTATCCGGTAGTTGGTGAAGAGACAGACAGACAGTTGATGTAAAGAGAAAGAGACCGACGGACAGACAGACAGACTGCCAAACAGACGGAAAACCCGTCAGACAGCCACACAGACAAACACACAGCAGGCAAACAGACAGACAGACAGACAGACAGACAGACAGACAGACAGACAGACAGACACACAGCAGGCAAACAGACAGACAGACAGACAGACAGACAGACAGACAAACAGACAGACAGACAGACAGACAGACAGACAGACAGACAGA
>JBBMHQ010066654.1:0-13761 GCA_037834295.1 Postelsia palmaeformis
CCTGCTGCTGCTGTACTTGCTCCTGCTGCTGCTGCTGCTGCTGCCGTACCTGCTCCTGCTGCTGCTGCTGCTGCTGCTGCTGCTGCTGCTGCTGTGCCTGCTCCTGCTGCTGCGGTACCTACTCCTGCTTCTGCTGTGGCTACTGCTGTTTCTACTTCTACATCCGCGGCATCTTCTACTATACCTGTTACTGCTGGTACCGCGGTTGCGTCAGCTGATACGGCTGACACAAGCGAAAAATATATTTTGATGGTGCATCGACTGATGTCGATGGTGAAGCAAATTGGGAACGAGTACCCGGGACTGAGCTTCGGAGAAAGTCAAGCGGTGGTGAAAAGCACCCTTAAAACACAGGTTGCGATGTCGGCTCCTGCTCCTACTACGGCCAGGGTGGAGACACCGCTGGAGGGACGGCTCAAAGAACAATCAAACCGCGGGAACCAACAGTCCCAGGCTCAACAGGGAGAAAGCCGGTTCCTCAATCACGGATACCGCGATGGTGGACGAGGAGGTGGAAATAAAAGGTATGGTACTTTTGGGGACATACTAGAACCGAGTAATGATGAGGAGGAGCTAGATAATGCAACGAGTACAGTTGGTCCCTCGTTAGTTCCAGTTCCTGCTGTAGCTCCCAGCGAAGTTGTTGCTCCGATCGTCGTCACGGAAACTGCGCCGTCTATTCCTCTCGCTGCATCTGCTGTTGTTCCAGCTACGGTAGCTGCACCTGCTGTTGCTTTGGCCCCGGTGGTATCCGGTATCCCAGATTCCATCGTAGCTCCTGTGTTTCAATCGGTCACAAATCCTCATGATGATGTACCGAGCCCACGTCGCAGAACAACAATAGGGGATACTATGCCAGATTCGATGCGAGGGTTTTAATGCCAATTCCTTCGATTCCCTTCTTGCAAGATGACAGTGTGACTGAATTAGTGCACTTCACAACAGCGATCGGTGATGCCGTGACAAGTTTAAGGGTAGCTTGTGAGGACACCCACCCTGTATTTTGGATCGCTGGATGGGAAATGTGTCTTCTGAGACATATATTGCGCTCCGTCCGTACAAACGTGCCACAGGCTTCGAAGGTACGGCCTTTAGTGACCGAAGCTTTCAAGCAGGGAGTGAAGCTGCAGCAAGATGGGAGAAATGGCCCGGACGTACTGCAGTATATGATTCGTTCTTGGTGTCATGGTCTAAGCAAGACTACCCCTGCTGCAGTGATGCAGGCGCTGCAGAATTTAGTGATGCCAGTGGGTCCGCCATTTAGTGTGTATATCATGGCGCTGAGGCTTCTGCTTGCAAATGTACGTTGTGTGGGACATGTTGCTACGGATGATGGTACTCTTCAGATTGCAATCAAAACGGGGGTGGATGATCAATTTGCGGGTTTGAGTGTACAATTTTTTGCAGGTCGAAACATGCGCGCGTTGCCTTTCGATATATTGGATGATTTAATGGGAGCACTGGATGAGTTGTCGTTGAATAGGACAAGGGCGAGTCCGTCTGGCAGGTTGCCTGGTAGAGCGGTGACCCGGTCTGAAACCTATAATCAAGCGTTCCGCAGCAGGCAATTTGGAGGAGTTATGACAGTAGAAGTGGATCCTTTTGAGGATAAAAAAGCAGAAGTTGGCCACGTGCATGCAGTTATGCAGGAGCGGGGAGGTTTTGGAAGTATCCATCGAGATCCACCATTTGATGTGCAATTCGACTCCAGGGAAGGACGAGATGCTGCTCGCCGATCATTTGGCAACCGCTGTTTGAATTGTTCACGAAAAAAATGCATCAACCGTTCCAGTTCAATTCACCCTGCTGTGGGTGATGGTGCACCTCAAGAGGCCGAAGCAAGTTGGCGCCGATGGCAAGAACGATTGTGCCAATGGACAGAGAATCGTGCACGCAGGAATAGGTAATCCTCTTGAGATCACAGCGGTAAGTTGGCCACCTTCCCGGTAGCACCCTCTCCACACCGTCGTTGTCAGGTGGAAAGAAGGAGCTCTGTGAGGGAGTACTCACGGAAAAATATGGAAGTTGGGTCGGATCTGTTTGGCACGGGACAGGTCAAGATCAAGAGGCAGGATACAATCTGCCTAAGAACGGTGAGAGGTGTGGTGTGAAAAATATTCACCTTCCAGGTTGTGATGGAAGTAATTATTCCGGAGCACCGTTGCGCGATAAGGAAGTACCGCCCTCTTTCACACGACTCGTTTTTGGTGGAGGAACATCGAGATCTGGCTGTCCGAATCGTAATGATAGTCGGAATAGGCCCCCGACTAAACTGAAAGTTTGAAGCGGCAACGTTGAGCCGAGTGTAGCAGTTAATGGTTATACTGAAAACCAGTCGATATCCGTTGCTGTAGGGGAAAGATGTGCGCCCCCTTCGGCTGATCAACCGAAGTTTTTGACGACCCATAGGCAGGATACGAGCACCGGAGGAAGTCTGAGAAGGGAAAAAAGGAAACACGGGAGAGTGTGGTGCTACCCCGGCAAAGGTACACCCGGTACTCAACGTCGGACCCCGCCAGCAGATACCAGAGGTATGTCTGTTGGTTTGGATGATGTTTTTGACCTTGGAATGCGAATAAAGAGTGGTTGTGTTCCACAGGTGCATGGAAGGTTAGGGAGTATAAAAGAGAGGGAAAATGAGTGAAAACCGTACCGAGTCGAAGCCGGTGAAGTTAATGCATCTAACTTGAACTCGAATGTTTTGAACGCTGAAGGACAGTCAGCGAAGGAAAGGTTTGGAAAGGATAACAGCAGCGATTTTTCTGGATCAGAACTAGTCAAGGATAGTATTCATGCACTTGACGCATCAGCGGGGAAAAATTCTTATGTGCCTACTCCCGTGTTTCCCCCTGCCCGCGTGACGCTGCAACCCGGGGAACGTGCCGATTATTTATCGGAGTTTACGAGAGCGGTTGGTGGTGAGGTCATGCTGGACAAAGGAGATCATACAGCTGGGGCACAGCTGTTCGCGGGGACCAAGGCACTAAGGACACAGGCGTGCAAGGTATTAAGAGGATACGGAAAGCCCAGCGTCCTTCATTCAGGAGGAGGTATGGCTGAAAATGCTTGCTTGTGGTGCTGCTTCGAACGACGGGTTGAAAAACGTGGATAAGAAAACTTGGGAAGGATTTCACGGAGTATCATTAATAACCCCAGATCAAGTCCGGTTGAAATTTTATCCAGAAAAAAGAAAGAATATTGACGGTGGGTCAGTTGTTTCTCCTGCTGTTGGTTTGACGGTGTCTGCACACGTTGTACCTAATTAAGCGATGGGGACCGCGATATTATTGGATCGAGATAGCTGGAAATATTTCCCTATTCGAAAGTACCGAGAGGTGAGTGCAAATAAAATAGTACTGGTAGTGACTTTTGAAACCGAAAAAGCTTCAGCAACCAACGATGAGCGTTTCAACCAATGGGTTAACAATGCTGTAGGCATAATTAAAGGGGAAGGAAATAACCGAGTTGTAGTACGAGTAGCCAGTCATAGGTATCGCTTGCCGAATGCTATGTACTGGCTAAAAATATGCCCTACCAATACTGATGGAAGTACCGCGAAGAAGGGCCAGTGTTATATCTGTTTCGGGGATGGTTGTTTCCCCCAGGAGGCTATCGTTGAAGCAGGAAACTCAGAAATTCCTATGCAGAGACTAAATTCGGAGTATTTTTCGGTGCAAAGGGGTATGAGGTTGGGAGTCGGAGGTGAAAGGTTATTAAAGTACGAGCTGAAGGACGCTGAGATAAAACAGAATGAGATACCGAGCATACATGCTATAAGAGGAACTAGCAATGCAGATGACACCCAGGAAGAGCCACCAACGACAGTTTTATCTGACTTGGAACCGTTACAACGGAAAGCGTTCATGAGGTTATGGAACAAAGTACCAGCGCATTTGCACCAAATTCATTTTGATTTCGAGGAAAGTCTGTGGAAAGCGGATGATATTGATTCTCTCGAGAATTTACTTTGTAAATACGCACACCGTTTTTCAAAGCATAGCACCGATTCGGGTCATGTTTCTGTTGATCCTTTCCGCATTATTCCGAACAAAGATGCGCAACCAGTGAAGCAGCGACCGCATCGTCATTCTCCTGTTTTGGCTGCAAAGGTGCAAACGGAAATTGATAAATTGGTTTTGGCTGGAATTTTACGACGATCATATTCAAACTGGTAAGTCCGCTGGTGGTGATCGCAAAAGCAGATGGTGGTGATCGTAAAAGCAGATGGTGGTGATCGCAAAAGCAGATGGTGGTGATCGCAAAAGCAGATGGTGGCATAAGGTTAACCTGCCACTATAAAGGGGTATATGCGCAGTCCATTATACCAGTTATGCCTTTAACTTCCGTCGATCATTTGGTATCTGACCTTGGTGGTGCGAATGTGTTCAGTACTATAGATTTGGTCAGTGGATTTTACCAGATCGACCTATTTACTTGATTACCAGCGCATCTATTGATGGGTTGAGAGCGGTAATTGAGCAGAGACAAACGGATTCATCCATCTGACCTCTGGGTTTTCTGAGCAGGACAACACTACCAAACGAAAGAAATTGGAGCGCCACATAACTCGAATATGCTGCTATTGTATGGGCTGTGAAGAAAAACAGGCAGTTGTTCTACGGAATACCTTTCGTTGTAGTGAGTGATCATCAACCGTTCAAATACTTGGAATGTTTGGCGACCAAAATGAACAGGGTACAGAGATGGTACGATTTTTGGAGCGCTTACGCATATAACTTGGAGTATAGACAAGGTAAAATCAACGGCAACGCTGATTTAATGTCACCCTTACCATTGCCGGCGAAAGAAGCTGACAACGACCCTGACGCCCGATTATCCGACCCTGCAGATATTGATGTGTATCTCATTGATGCGAGCGGGATAAGAAAGCTGCATCGAGTGGAACCCGTGGGTTCAAGCATAAAAGAGTTTGAAGAACAAGAGCCCGGGCTTATGTTTACGGTGGGGGAGAGAGAACTGAGGACTGTACCGCTAGCTACGAACGAAGTCTCAGCTCAAGTTTGGCAGGTGGTACAAAAAGAGCGGAAAAAAGGACAGTCGACCATAGTAGAATGCCAGCGTAAATTTGCTACACCAGACGATACTCCTTGGGTAGAAACCTCGAACTAAGTAGTAGGTGGCCAATGGGAATCGGTACTAGTAGTGCATGCTTGTCCGTTGACGGAGGAAGTAAGAACATTCCGGGTATCAATGGAAAGAAAAGGACTAAGATGATTTATCCTGCGGAGTAAGTTGGAAGTGCTGCTCGTGTTACCAGTGGCCAGGGACCGATAAATGAGGAGGTGGAACTTCCAATTAAGGAGTTGGAGAGTATGGAAGCGCGAGAGTTTGGAAAAAGATTGCGCCAAAAATCAGTAGTGATTGGGCTATAGGGCAACTAAAAGATGAAACAACGCGACTTGCAACTGAGTTTTCACTCGCCGGCATTGCAACGGAAGATATTACGGACGAAGTAATACCAGAAACAATGGATAAAGTGGAGGTGAAGCGTTCAGTCACACAAGGGGAATTGATGGAACTACCTAACTCGCAAAAGCTGTGGGTAAAACGTCTTACCTCTGAACCAGCTCCTAGCGAAAACAGGAACCTTGGACGGTTCGAGCAATTGCCACGGGAAGAGCCTGTGCGGACCTAAGTGCCACTGCTGCTGAGACCATGGGTGATGGATTGTGCCCACAAGGAAGCTGTGCATTTGGGTGAGAAGGTTACCCACATTGTTCCAAATGTATTATTGGTGGATTGGAATGTCAGACAGTGTTATGTGGTGGATCAGGAGATGTTATACTTGCCAAGCAAGAAAAACTGCACGAAGTACCGTCAGATGGCCAATAATTTCCTTGCCGCTACCTGGCCGCCCGGGACAGATGGTATCATATGATTTATTGGGGCTCTTGCCAGAAATAAAGAATAGCAACGTTCATGTGTTTTTAATCGTGGATTTATTCAGTAGACACGCAGAAGGATACGCGTTAACGAGGGATAAGAAAACAGCCAGAGGATGTGCTGCGATAATCGTAGACGATTTCATACCAAGGTGGGGATGTCCGCATACAATTTTGTCAGATCGTGGTACTGAGTTAACATCTCAAGTGAGTAGGGCGGTGTATGAAACGTTGGGAGCAGTTAAGAAGTTCGCGAGCTCTTATGATCCTCAGACGAACGGAATGGTTGAAAGGCTAAACCATACTCTTTGTCAGATGTTGTCGTATTTAATTGCAGACGACCAAAATAACTGGGATGAGATGTTGATGCATGCGGTGACAGCACATAACAACAACGTTAGTCGAGGCACAGGATAAGCCCCAAACGAGGTACACATTGGCAGATACCCACGTTGACCGATGACGATATTGGAAGGAAAAGGCCATCAAGGTTTGAAGCAGGATCAATTGGACTATCTTGAACTTATGCGAGATAGACAAGTGAAACCATATGAACTTGTAAAAAAGGAGGATATAGTGATTAAAGCCAGACATGAAGCGGCAAACAAGAATCTTGCGGAATTAATAAATCGACGTCCTATAAGTTTCAAGTTGGAGGTTGGGTGTGGATTTATGACGATAAGAGCACGATATCGGGTGGTTGAAAGCAGTACTGAGAACCCAGGAGACTGATTCAAAGAGTAAGAAGTTTTCTTTGACTGCAAAACTGGCTCAGTGTTGGACCGGACCGTATTAGATTTGATTTGTAGGACCAGGTACAACTGGTGATGGAAAAAAGTTGGACCCAACTCGCTATTAGTGGAGGTTCGAAAGGATGAACCTAGAAGGGATATCAACACAAGAGTATCCAAGTATTGGTGGAAGAAGTGTTACAATCCGCATGAAGGAGCGGAAGGACCGAAATTTCTGCCATGGGCTATGAGCAGTTATGTGCTGAACAAGTATTCAAAACGTTCCCCACATTTCCATCTGTCCGCCGAAGATGTATGTATGGAATTGGGCAATTAACGAATCAGGCCGACTTTTAGAACGAAACACCGAATTTCGAGAGGATTGGGAGGCAAAAATGAACCTCAATATTGTACTAGCTGGGATAAAGTTTCCATCTAAACTTGGGAGCATGAGACGGATTTAGAACAGTATGGAAGTTTGGTATCGAGATATTGGGCAGGAGACCCTGTACAAGTAGGAGGAAAAAATGCCAAATACGGAAGATATCGAGTGCAGCTTGCTAAACGTACACTTGCATGTGCGAGAGGCGAGAGACATATTGCTACTTACTGGATACAAAGTCTGTTGCGATACACGAGGGAGACCTGGGATTTATGATCGTGACATTATTGGATCGTACATATATTTCAAAACTTCCCGCGCAGGTTGGCAACTGGCACGAGCTGTGATGGTGGCAGAGGATGGCGAGAGCAAGGAACTGCCGCACACCATCAAGTTGCTGGACCTGGGAAAGCGCTACAACGTACATCTTTCTGAGGAAAAGCTGACTACTGTTAGCGAGGATGTTTGGACTTGGTGTTGGCATGTACATGTCACTTCTAAGACTATTAAGGAGTTTTTGCATGAGTATTGATGTATAGTAATACGGATTTTATGATCAGTGACGGGACATATCCAATGGAAGTGTGGAATGGTGGTAAGTAGTTTCGACTAAAGGACAGTAAATTCATTGCTGTGCCGAGTCAATGTCTGTTGGAGGATTCGCTCACATCAGACATATTATGGGATTGCTTATTGATGGGGGTGGATAGTTACCTTGAATTGAATGGCCCGGGAAACTCAGAAATTTTATAGATACTGTGATTTATTGGGTAGCTCTGGTAACAAAAAAGGCTCTAATTCTAAGTAACACTTGCTATCCAACAGTCGTATGTGTACCAGCAATCTCAGACTTATTTTAGTTTTTTTTTTCAATCATCACTTTCACCTCCCAGCCTAGTTCGTAGAAGGTGTTACCCTCGACGCCCTTCTGGACAAGTCGTGGTCACAGGTGTCTACCCTTCTCCCCCCCGGTACGTGCCTTTATTTTTTTTTCGCGTATAAGGTTCGGCATTCCCACTGCTCGCCGATTTCCATCGAATCTTAGCTGACTCACGCTCTCGCGCTTTCCGCTGATCAATTTCTTTTATGGATGAAAAAGCCCCTGACCATGTACTCGGTGGGACTTCAACCCCCGAAATTGATCTTGACAGGCGCGCGGACTACCCATCAAGCCACCGGGGACGCCGGCTTTTGAACACCTAATAATGTCGAGAGGTGACAACGCACTTAGGGGGGCAAGTGTGATAATATTGGATTCCTCTAGCTTTCAATTTGGACAGTTTGGTTTCATTTGAAGTTAGTACAAGATGGAGGGTTTCAATGTAAGCTATTGTGATGTTTATCACGGGAAGAATTTGCTGAATTGTTAAGGAACAGTATTTTCAGAGGCAGATTGAGCACGTCTATTAGAGAATCATAGAAGATGAGGTCCTGAAGGACTGTTGAATACGTTCAACGAGGAGAAGATAGATCCCAGAAACATAACAAAAGTCAGTTGAGAGAGTATGAAATCAGTTGAGAGAATAAGTACAGTAACGAACCAATCATCAGCAGAGAGTAAGATGATCTACGGAAAGAGGAACAAGAGTTGGAGATGGGGTAGCTGGAGAGATGATAGCTTATTAGTATAGGATGTGTTGATAATAGGCCTTGAGAGACGAGCAAAGCTCCCGTTGAGAAGAACGGCTCGCAAATCTCTGACTGCGTGGTTTTAGGAAGAGAGGAATACGAACAGAAGGAGGCAGCAAGACGAGCAGAGGTGTCCCGCCCCACCCCCTCGCTCTTAGTACTTGTTTTCCCGGCCTCCAACTGCAACCGAGACGGATGAAAGACATATAAAATTATCCTTGAATTAAGCTACTATTGTATCGATACTACGAACCAATCAGCCCATAGCATAGTCTGCTGCTGTGTGTGAGAAGTGAGAGAGCTAGAATCGGCTTTCATCAGATAACTCAAATCGTGTACGTAGCTGCAGCACAGCAGCACACACAGCGACCTCGCTAGCTAGACCACGCTAGCTGGATCACGCATACAGGCACACACGGCACGTACACCATGCGCTACTCCAGCCGAACTGTGCTGAAGTACGGCATGGGCTTACTAGCCACGGCCCGTGAGATTTTGAGAAAAACAACGAGGCGGTTTTGAGAAGTAAAACCGGCACTGTCCAAAGGCGATCCTTCGCCGATACAATAACACTGGTATATCGTATTGCACGACGTGCTAACAGCTGCACATTCTCACAACAAGCAAGGAGTGTCTTGTGATGCGCTGCTTGTGCTGCTGTGCTGCTGCTGATATGACAGAGAGGGCGGGTTGACCAATGTAGACGTTCCACCGCCTGCTGATGGTTTGGGGTCGGAGATATCGCCAGACTCAGCGCGCGCACACGTACATAGACATACCTTCCTTCGTCTGCACGGCGGATAATATACCTCGAAGTCCGATACCAGTACAGCAGTAGTATAGTAATGAGGAGTTTTTCAGGCGAGGAGGGCGCTAGCCCGACCAGCCTCAATATATGCTCTTCCTAATGGGTCGTGTGTATGCCCGTCTGAGTATACCCACAATCGGACAATGAAAAACTCTTATGAAAACTGCCAGAGCGTGGCTGTATTTAACAAATCCCTAATATCGAGGTTCGCACTTCGTCTGCACTTCCCTCGTCTGCACTTCGTCTGTTCGTTTTTTTTTTCGGGATGCGACGCGTACACTGAACCGATTTAGACACGCTCGGGACTGATAGACGCCCGCCATTTTTGCGCACCGTCGTGTGCTGCTCGTGTTGAAAGCCGTGCCGAGATCGGAGAGCTAGGCGGTAGTGACTGTCATATTTGGTTACCTAGTGGATTGTCCCAGGGAAATTTTTACTTCGGACCTCAGCCAACACATGCCACCTATGCAGGCCGGATTTTATATCTGTTGCTATGACCTTCTACTCGTACTGCTGAGCTCAAACCAACACCACACTACCACGACCACGACCATCACCACAAACACCGCCACCAGCCGAGCAACAGGAGCACCAGAAGCTTGCTGCTCGTGGTGGGTGGTGGTCGTGGTGGTGTAGTGGTCTCTGTGTGTGTGAATTTGGTGCGTGCTTGCCCTGTGTCTCACAGTAGTGCTGTTGCTTTGACCTGGTACTGCTGAGCACAAACCAACACCAGTATATTATTGCAGTACCGTACCTTTTTTTCACGATAGTAGCAGTGCACTGCTTGCACAATGTGCATTTGTTTACAGCAGCTACAATACTAGGTATGCATATATCCGGTATGTACTGCTGTTATGATACTGCTTGCTTTGACCTGCTAAATATATCGTGCTTTTTTTTCTCGAATCATTGGTTCGTTTTTTGTGTGATGTTGGCTGAGCTTCGTCGTAGTAGATACCTGGTACCTGGTATATACAGCAGTAGTGCTTGGTACCTCGTAAACGTACCATATATAGGTCGCAAAAATTATGTGTACGAGTACCCATATATGTATATATATAGTGGCAAATTTTAGAAGTGCCCAGTCCGAATAATCCTGGAATAATGTCTGCACGGCGAGTAGTAATACTGGAAGAATGCCTCCAGAAAAGAACAGTTTTTATCCGGAGTCCGGAGAGGATAAGCACCACTCGCATAAGGACGAGCTTCATGTACGTATGGATGCCATGTGAAAGAGAGGATTTGTTGGGAGAGGATTTATGTTAGAGTTTTCGTTTTGACGGAGCTTCTCTTGAACCAGAGGAATGAAATCCCCGTACCGTCCTACCGTCCTACTTCTGTACTACTCCTGCCCTTCTACGTGCGGCTTCTTTACCCGGTACCTGGTATATACAGCAGCAGTGCTTGGTACCTCGTAAGCGTACTATTAATAAATCGGTTTTTTCTTGTCTACCCATATATATATGGTGGCAAATGTTCGGGGTGCCCAGTCCGAACAATCCTGGAGTAATGTCTGCACAATGAGAGTAGTAATACTGGAACAATGCTTTCAGAGAAGAACAGTATTCGTCCGGAGTCCGGGGAGGATACATACCTCCAGGATACTGTAGAAGGACGAGCTTGATGTATGTATAAATGTCATGTGAAAGAGGGGATTTGTTGGGAGAGGATTTAAGTTAGAGCCCATTCCAAAAAAATGCTTGACAAGGACTAACCGCCAACGCAGTAGCTCAATGCAGTTAGGAGTTTGACCACTTGAAGGCGTCTGCCACGCTCCTCATTCCCACTGTTCTTGTAATGAGGAGCATCAATATATGCTCTTCTTAATGGGTCGCGTATGTCTGCCCGTGCGTGTACCCCTGCTCCCGAACGGACATAAACGGACAAAGAACAGTTCTGAAAGCTGCCAGAGCGTGGCTTTAATTGATTTCCGTTAATATGGAGTTTGCACTTCGTCTGTTCGCTTTTCTCTTTTTGGGGTGCGACGAGTACACTGAACCGATTCAGACACGCTCGGGACTGATGGATGCCCGCTATTTGTGCCGACCGTCTTGTGCTGCTCGTTTCGAAAGCCGTGCCGAGATCGGAGACCTGGGCGGTAGTGACTGTCATACTACGTTGCCAAATAATTGTCACTGGAAAAAGGAAACTTTGCGCAAGTCACTGGAAATTTTAACTAAACTCTCGGCGCTCTCTCGAGCACGAAGTCACAAGCACAAAGTCACACTCACGCAGACCGCCACCACCACCACCACTACCATCACTAGTAGCTATATCGAAGATGCACAGTCTGGCAATAATAGTCCTATCCTCTGGTGGTGTTGGTACTGGTGGTAGTTGCAGCAGGTGGCAGGTGATGACGGCGGTGATGGTGGTGTGCCTTGCCTTATTGCGCTGTCTCTCGAGAACGAAGAGTACAGAGCAGCACAACCCAACACCATACCACCACCGAACACAACCACCACCACCACCACTAGTAGCTATACCGAAGATGCCTAGTCTGACAGTAGTAGTCTTATCCTGGCGATGGTGTTGATCCTGGTGTTGGTCCTGGTAGATAGCTGGTACCTAGTATATACAGCAGCAGTGCTTGGTACCTCGTACATAAAATGTACCAGGTACGAGGTACCGGATATATACAGCAGCAGTGCTTGGTACCTGGTGTGAACCAGGCACTCAAAAAAAAAAGATGACTAAATGAAAAAAGGGAGAAAAAACGCGTGCTGAGAATCGAACTTCGGGCGCAAGTTCGACCGGGCTTATTGAACCGCTACACCACATCCGTCACAAGATAAATCTTCACAAGATGTTTTGATATAAAAATGGTACAATACTGTAACTAGGTACTGATACCTGGAGACACTATTACGGGGGACCGTATTAACCCCTACAGAACCTACAAAGTAATCACGTACAAATATATCAAATTAAAAATTAACAAAACAATGAACGAAGCTCATTGGGTAGTATCCAGGCCGCGTACAACCAAAGAACCGTGGAGGGGCTCATGCCAAAATAATTAAACCTAACTGACCTCAAGTAACTCGGTCCCAAATTATGAGTGACGGAGTGTGTGGGTTGCGGAAAGGAGGAGGAGGTTAGGTTCTAAGGAGGGGTCCTAAACAAAACCTCGGTTTGGGTGACAGGAGCGAACGGTTCGTCTTGATCAAGCCTGTGGCACCACGTTTACACCATCACCACACACCAGACACCACCATGGCGCAGCCGGCATGTCCGGAAGTCGTGGCCCTCGAACCGTTCGAGAACGGCGAGGAACTTGCCATTTACCACCAGCTGGAGTTCGTCGCTAGGCATTTTCCTCCCAGGACAAGGGAATTTGCCTTCGACGCGGCTACAGCAGGCGCCCGGACTTTCTGTGAGCATGAGGAACACCCTCTTTCATTGCCCGGTGGGTTGTCCTCCGAGGAGTGGAAGGCGGCTGCCAGTGTGCATCCTGGTCTGTGCGGGGTAAGCCTGGCGGCGGTGATCGCTGGCGTCTCCTTTGGTGACGTATCAGCGACAGCCGAACGCAGGGGGGTTCCTGTCACCTACCGCGCCTTTCGTAATCAGGTGTGTGTGTATTCCTGCGTTGCTGCCGCGTGCTTGCTAGGAGACATCAATGCACCATTTTTAGAACGTCGTGCTGAGAACGAGCGCTGCCGGTGGAGGTAGCGGCGGTGCAATGTGCTCTTATTCTGCTCTTGTTGCTGATGGAGTGTGGTACCAAGGCTTGGTGAAGGCTCCGGTCGCCCGAGTATCACCCCTTCAATCTTCCATCGAACCATCCCAAAATGCAGCTGGTACTTATATTTTGGTACCTGGTATGTATATACACCATATACACTTTAATATCAGGTAGTTTTGTATCATAGGGTACCACAAAATGCAGCCGGTACTTAATTTTTGGTACCTGGTATGTATATATACCATATACACTCTAATATCAGGTAGTTTTGTATCATAGGGTATCTGTAGTACGAGTTCGTACCACTTTGAGTACAAACATTCGAGAAAAGGGACATGTTTAAGGAGGGACCTCGTTGCGAGTCCGTTCGTTTGGTTGCTCTCACCGTATGTAGTACAGGTGCTACTGTAGCCGCAGTGCAGCAACAGCAGCAGTACACGTAGTACATATTTTCCCATACGTACATATGCGAAAGATGACTGGTACGTATGAGCCGGTCGCCCCGGTAGACCAGTGGTCAGCTTCAAAGACCATTGGTATTGGTAACCAAGTTCAAATCCCACGTGGTGAGACTTTATTTGAAAAAATAAAAAGGTACCAATTGCTGAGAGCGCCTTCGTTGC
>JBBMHQ010066676.1:0-13759 GCA_037834295.1 Postelsia palmaeformis
AAAACTTTCTCGAAAACTCTCTCTTCTGGCCCGGACGCAAGTGGATCCGACGGCAAGAAGCACAGCTGGGTGGCGTGGAGAGCGCTTTTTCCAGTTTTGTCCGACTTGCTCCGGCCCAGAGCAGAAGCAGCTGGCTTCACGGGCTGCCAAGGTACGCGCTCAGCGAAGCGGTGGTGACCAAGTGGCTTGGACGGAAAAGAGCACGGATGGGGAATCAAAGCTGCAAACCCCAGGATCTGGTCAGCTACGTGCGACACGCGCTCCAAGGAGCGGTGACACTCAGTTGTTTTGGACGCCCGCTCAGCAGAGAGCTAAAGCACGGGATAGGTCTTGGACGAGGCCTGTCCGCCGGAAACTTCTCGAGCTTCGTCTTGGGGCTCCGGTCGAGACTCTTGCGCCTCGTGTTGGTTTCTTGTACAAGGCGCGCGATCCACGTTGTGATCATGGGGCTCCTGCCTAGACTCATGCTTCGCTAGTTGGTCTGTAACTCAAGGCGCTCGATCCCCACAGACGCGTCTTGGGTAGTGGGGCACTGAGGGGCTCTGGGTCTCAGTGGCTCGGCCACTATGAAAGGAAGCAGACCTTTCTACCTCATGAGTCTCCATCGTGCAGTGTGCGGGATAACCCACTCCAGATTAGAACACGGACCGAAATGAGCAGGAACAAGCCGTACCCATGGAAATCCGAAAAGTCCCAGGCCGAACACGCCACTTCTGAAGATCAGCAGGCGGGACACTTTGTATCCCTGGACAGGTTTTCCTATCAAGTCGGTACTCGTTGGTACCCACCTGTGTTGTTTGCTTAGAAATAGAAGAATAACAGCTTTGCTCTTTTCTTGCACGTTCGAGACTGAGGCCAAGCTCGTACTTCTCTGGAAAGCCCCTGGTTTCCCATCTAAGGTACGCTCCCCAAGTACTATAAATACCATCCTAGTGCCCGAACCCAGGCAATTACCGGGCTTTCAACCTCACTCAAGGCAGTATCATAACACTGCGGCAATAGTATTAGTACGGGTGTGCATCGCTGTTACTTGGCACCAAATACGATTGAGGAGATTCTGGCACCGGATTCGTAATCCCTACCTTACAATTACCACAGCTTGCATCTTTCAGGATAACACCAAATACGATTGAGGAGATTCTGGCACCGGATTCGTAATCTCCACCTTACAATTACCACAGCTTGCATCTTTCAGGATGATCAGAGCATTTTGCGAACCGGGAGATTGTTCCGCCCAACCCCCGATTTCGTCATTTTTGCAAATTCGCCGCCAGGAACAGGAACATGCGTTGAAACTCGGGCATCACGTTCGCTTTTTCAACTGCCATAGAGCCTTTTAACTATAATATGGGGTCACGCGGAAAAAAAACAAGGGTTGGGGGGTGATGGGGGTTGTACTGACCCTCCTCCTCCCGTCAACAGCAATACGTATTCGCGGAACCGAGGTATAACCTAAGCCCTGCCTGTAAACTGCTAGCTCATTTCATACTAATGTTTCATATTGTGCTCGAAACATCCGGGATCCAGACGCTGCTGTACGTTTACAGACATCTACGCGATTGAGGAGCTCTGACAGTGTTCTGGTCTGAAACCCTGTCGTGCTAGCTATAGGTTCCACGAGTTACTTTTCATTGTAGGAATACCAATGATGTTACAAGAGGTAAATCATCGATTGCATGATGGTAAGTGCCGTCGGACAGAAAATCGAATAATCTATGGTGTTCCATGAGAATGGAAGAGATGGCGTGTCTCAACGGCCAGAGGGGTTCCATGACGGGCCATGGGATTGCGATAAAGCACCATGGTGAATCATTACGTAGATCACCTATCTGGTGCAGTTTTACTGTTTTTTGCTGTACTTAGGGGTAGGGGTTAGAGTATTCACAAACAAGCATATTGAGGGTTCATGATGCTTTGTCAGGGTTCAATAACGTGGTTCGAAAGAGCCGTCCAGGGCCATGAATATTAATCGAGGAAGGGCCGTAAAGGACAATGGGGTTCCATGAGGTTTCATGTGACTGCCATGAAGCACCATGGAGTATCATGAAGGAAAAAAAGAACCAGGCATGGCGATACGGTTTTGTTGGATGAAAGGGCACGATGAGGGCGCAGGAGGCTTGTGAAAGTGATACATATCTGAAAAGCGTCCTTGAAAAAAATGCATCGAGACCCTGATGAACGGGTGTTTTATGTGAACCCTTAGGGTGGAGCAATTCGCCAAGCTTCGAACGGCTCACCACCAAGCCCTCTTGCAAGTTGTTGGCTTCCAGCGCCGACTTCGTACCGACCACGCCACCCTCGTGTACACAAACGTCCTCAAAACGACACATTTTGCAAGAGCACCGTAACGACCATCAGCACACGGGGGAGCTTTTGTGCGAGGGGCGTGACACCGCAAAGCAAGTAGCGATTTGACCCTGGTCGGTTCATGTTCGGGACGACAGCTGGCGAGGGGAATCCGAGACCTGACGGAGAGCTTAACTTCACTGCGCCATGCTTTTGTTGTCGATGGCACCTCAGGCGCAGGTCTTGTGCACGAGACGAAATTAACATCCGGTCGAAATTGGTTGAGTGTGTACAGGTTATAGGTAGGTTTAGAGTGGGAGATGGCATCGTCGTCTGCCAACTATTGGATTCTTACGTACATCATAGTCCAACCTCTTCTTTGTTGGACGGCCCAGGGAGCGCCCTAAATGTTCGTGATATACCATATGGCTTCGTGAGAGTTCCAATTCGTAGAAAAAAGCCACCCATGCCTTGCATTTGCCACTCCTCGTTTTCGTTGTTTCCTTGGGTCTGTTTACGTATGTTTTTTCTCTACCACTTTACACACGTTTCTTTTTGGTTCCGTTTCGTATGTGTTCACGTATTATATCGACATACATGTCTTCTCTCCTTGGCTCGTACACTCCCACTTCTATCTTTTTCTCTTTCAACGATTCTGATTCACGCGTTTCACCACTTTCAAAGGGGACCCTCCTCAACTGTGAGATCGAGGATTACTGGTGTACTATGTATACTGTTTGCCGGATCATACGTTTGCGAGTTGGCTCGTACCCGATGTGCATTTCATACCCAGCACGCCTGACGTTTTTCTAGCTGATGATATCAAATTTGTGAGTTTATTGTGTCCATCTTATAGCTGGTGACCACTTATATATTGCCTTGTGTGTATCTTGTAGCGTAAAGAACATTATTGGTACTGCTGTTATTGTCTTCACATTAAACACTGATCGCACATCACTCTTCGGAAGAAAATCAGATAGTGGTCGTGGTTGTGCAGCGAAAGTCGAAAGCTGATGCTAACCAAATCATATAATGTTCCGGGGTATACTTCACGTAGTACCAGAACGAGTCGTGCGTGGTTCGAAATATCATATGTTACATGCACAAGTCATGCGATACAACTGCTGTGTTCAACATCTAGTATATTGCTCTGAGTGTACTACGTCGTAGTAGTACGTACAACAGCATATATGTCCGATTTGTACCTGAACTTCCTTGTATAATCATGAATGCGTGTCAGAGCTAATAACAGTGCGAGCGTCCGACTTCCACGTCAAAAAAAAACTCGCCGAACATCGCCCGCGATCGTCCACCGCAAAACCTGACAAGGCGTTGGGCCATCCTCGTTTTTTCGTTTGCGGGATACTTACTTACTGCAAGTCACAGCGGCGGCAGGGCGTAGGGCGTCAGGGGTACTTGTTGTCCTGTTTTTTATATTGTGATCCTAATATGAATAACAATAGTAGCAGCCCGTATAGTTTAGATATCTACGTCGAACCTTTTTGATTAGTACTGTAGTATTCTGACTCGATGTCCTAGATCATTCGATGGGAGTATTGGGTTGTTTGGGTGAGGCCTCCTGCGCGGGAGAGGTCTCGTGCGGCATTTCGCCCCGCGCTGAGTGGAAAAGCGCATCGCCTGCCCTGCGTGGGGCTAGCACCTGCAAACAATCTAGAAAACAAAGCCTATGCACACCCCTTCTTTTGCTAAGGGGCGGATGGGAGGTCTCGAGACAAATCTGTGCCCACCTCTGCTCACGACGTCTCGGCAACCAAAATAACGACTGATTGTAGGCGACCACTCAACATTACAAATTTATGACATTTAGGATGGTGCACGTATTTCTATGATTCGTACCAAATAATTTCCTCTGTAGTCATCGCCAATATAACTGTGTGATATTCTGACTCGATGTTCTAGATCCGTTGATCTGAGTATCGGGTTTTCGAATGAGGCCTTCTGCGTCGACCCGTGGTCTCGCCCATACTTCGTTGCATCGTTGGATATTAGTAGTATCTTGTTAAGTTTTTCTTAAAATAACACTGTTCGGATACGCGATTGTCCCACCCAAACGTTTTTACGCTTGCCTCAACCCTGTCTGGCACATGCTGCAAAAATATTCCTGGAACTCGGGCGACATAGGAAGCCGGGTAGCGTCCGCGTAGCGCTGGCCGGGTTATCTCTTGCTACCCTGGACCCGGTCACTAGACATAGCATGGATGTACTACTGTGCGATGGCCTCCTTTTTCGCAACCCCCATTTTGAGGATCTCGTTCACCGCTGTACCGGCCGGGGATCGGGTGAGGAAGCCACCTACGCGAAAGGAGCGCATCGTGAAACAGTTCGGGAGGCCCACCTATCGCAAATGGGCTTGCACGGAAGCGGTCATGCGGGCTGCAGAAAGGGGCGAGCCCAGGTCCCCCTCCGTTGAAACCACGGGGGAAAATGCCCGACGGTTAAATCCCACCCAATCCGCTGCGCGGTGGATATGTGCGCCGTAACCGCCCGGCTCGCGCACGTCTCCGGGCAGACCCGGTCTGACAACGCTACGACAGCCTCACTAGACGCACGAAGCGTCTTATCACACCGAAACTTTGAAAATCAAATGAAATAGAGAAGCCTCTAGACGGTCGAAGCCTCAGGATTTGCGACCCCTGAGTGAAGGAAAGGTCGTGTCCCCTGCGCATCGAGAAAAAGGCCAGCGCATACAGGGCAATATCTATCGTCAGAGAGATTCGCTCTGCCAGGCAACCAGCTACCTGCGTCGCGACCGCATGCCGCTCAGCAGGTCCATGAGTGCATGCTCCAACTTAGGAACTGCCCGAATTACCGGTACCCCGGCCTGCCTTCGCTCCTCCGGCACAAATTTCAGATATGGATCTATGAATGGGCTTGGGCGAGAGTTGCCTACCCGGCGGGCCGGGTCCCACTCTTCCTCTTTTCCGTGTTATTTCATGGCCATTTTGAGCTTTCGGACAAACCCTTTTCGGATTGACTCCGCCACGTAGCGTCTTCCGCATACGTACCCCGCCCCGCATGCGTCGTCGCCTGCCCGGCCTACGCCTGAGCAAGACGTCGCATGCACTAACGTGGGTCTTTTTCCTAGAGTGTTAAGGTGGCCGAAAAAGTCGAAGACGCCATCCGGTGTTGCTGTTTTTCAACCACGGGGAATGGCAGAAATTATAGGGACGAACGCGTCAAACTCATCGGCTGCCCTATTTTTCTGTACTCAGCCGGGGCGCACTTCCATCGCTGCCAATACGTTGCGTCGCCGTGCCTGGAGCTTCTGGGCATCCACGACGACCGGCGACCGCCGTGGGTACCGCGGGGCCGGCAGAATCCAAACCGGCTGCACGTCGCATTTTCGACAGGAAAACAAGTGCGCACGGCTCTCCTCGTGGCATGCGGAGCACAATACAAACTGCGCCAAGTCCCAGGTCTTCGCTAGACCTCCGCCGTCGGCAGCGCCCTGAACGAGTCTCCCGCTGGCGCTCTGTGTTTCCTTATATTCTTTTCTATTCTCTGCCATTATTAGCCCCACCTGCGGAAATCCCAGTCATACGATTTCATCCTCCAGCGAGGCTGCAGAAAGCACTAATCCGCCGCCGTCGGAGCCACCTCGGTAGATCTTACCATATCGGACTGCAACAAGGGGAACCAATAAGCCTTTACATCTGACTAGAGGGCAACCGCGTGAGTCTTGCATTCCACCGTGTGTTGGACAATGTGCCCGGTCATGATAGGGGGTGGGGGACAAAACCCAAGATCCGGGCTTCTCGTAACGGGTACGATAGGAACATCTCACGAAAAAACGTCAGGTTCCACGGAGCCAGCACAGTAGTACTGATAGAAGAAGGGGAGTGCATCCCCTGTTAAGGGGGATCGGACTGAAGCCGTACATGCTACTAGGTACACATTGTACTGGCCCATCTCCGCCCATGACCCCTCAACCGCTGCTGGTGCTTTGTGGATGATGACCTCCCGCGAACGCCCGCGAGATGACACCCGCGACTCCGCGCTTACAGCCTCAAGACAGTATTTGAAAACTAAACTTTGCGTGTGATGGCACAAAAATATTCGAGTGACTTATGTTGCGCTTACAGCGGGAAAACAATGTTGTACGTACAAGTACGAATTTCGCGCGTGAGAGCGTGAAACCGGACTTTTTACTCGAACGTGCCGCGCGTGAATGCGCGCCAGCAGTGCCCCTACCTGCTTTGCGCATGGGAACGTGAAAACAGTCCTCCTTGCAGTAACCCTATAAAACAAAATTGAGGGAATTCGATGTCAATGTCGTCGAGTCGATGCTGGTCCTCTGGTTGTTGGAGAAAAAACTCTATCCCTCCGCACTTGAGAACCTGATGGATTTTCTTTGGAAATCCTGTAGAACTTGACGAACTGATGGAGACGCCATTTTGTTGTGCCAGCTGATGAGTAGACTAGAAGTCGAGGCTCATAACATAAAGGAACGAGGTTCATGGCTTGGAACAACGAGGCTCATGACCTGAAAAAATTATGCATGTGTAGAGACTCTGTCTCTGTGGAAAGAGATGGCAGAGGTGGCACCGAAGTGTCTGTGAAGACCACTTGCTAGGAGCAGGAAAAGGATGGTTCAAATTGGCGTTTATGTGACCATCATGGAAGGAACCTTGATCTCAGAAATCAAGAGAAGAGGAAGAGAAAAAGGGAGGGAGTAAAAGAGTAGAAAAGAGTGATCGAGGTGGGCGATGCCATCACCTGATCGCGAAACAGTGCCCACTCTACGGGCAGGTGTATTCTTCAGCAGCTCGTTAAGATTCCCTGAACCGGTCCTAGCAAAGCCCCCATAAAGTTCTGTGTAGCGTACTCGTAGGGTTCTATGCGACGTTACTTAATCCTCCATCACGATCAGTATGGTTGAGGGAACTCGAATACAGTGCGTCGGCAAGAAAGAACAATCCTGAACCGCTCCTAGCAAAGTCCCCCCAACGTTCTGTGTAGCGTACTCGTAACCTTCTATGCGACGTTACTTAACCCTCTATCACAATCAGTATGATAGAGGGAACTTGAATACAGTGCGTCAGCAAGAAAGAACAAACTCAAGTCTCGCCGCAAATCGTATTTCTCTGCATTTATCATAAGATAACAAGTGCACTCGTATCAGTTCGTATTGACTGCACATCACAATACATACGTATATAGATCTCAATGTCCATACGCTGACACTCTGAAACAAATATTGGCTGCCTTCCCTTCGAACGGCAAAACGCACCAGCAATAATCGATGCCGCCGTACGATGAACCAAAGAGTGGCCCGGACGGCGGGCGCAGGACGACGTGGTGAAAGGTGGAGGCGTCATCCAGCAAGGTCATGAAACACTTCCGTGAGGGAACGCTAGCCACCCGTGCCCTCGATTTTGATTGAAAACAAAATCTTCTTGCACCGCTTGTTCAACGGCCTCGCGCCGTAAACCAAACGGGGTTTTCGTCTCTTCCACCGCCTGTACCATGATCAAACAGGGTTTGTCTTATCCACCGCCAGTGCCATGATCAAACGGAGTGGTGGCGTCCCCTGGAGGCCCCGGACATCCGCCCACTTTGTGATACCCCCCCGATCGACGAGGGCCTGCATCTTGGCGTCCACAAAACTGGTAAAGGCGGGCGGGATGCGGTTTTTGAACACCGCCCTGAAAAACCGGCCCACGCTATATGGGCGGTCGATCGACGGGCCCCTTTATTTCTTGAGGAGAAGGTCGTTGAGACCTACCCCGTCGGGGAAATGCACCGATGTGGACCGAAGCAGGTGGTCTTGCATAATGATGTCTTGCCAGGAATCGTTATGTCCGCGGACAAAGCCTGGCACGAACCGATCATCTTCGCTTTCCGCGTCCCACACCGGTGTATCCTGGAGCATACGTCGCCGCGGGCCCTCCATGGGATCATGGGCGATATCCGCCCCGGATGGCAGCTGCCCGGGAACAGCGGGCAGCGCCCCTGAACGCACCCACTCGCATTCGACGGCGCCTGGCAGCGGCGTGGGCAGAAGTAGGGGGCACGCGTGGGCGTGGCGCCTATCGAGTTGCTGGATCCGACTGTCAGCCCCACCTACGGCGCCGACGTGGCGAACGAGGGACACATATGTATAGATGAACTCCTTGGTGCACTTATTGGGATATCGCCGCCGACGGGGGCGCTGCGATTGGTTGGGTCCCGAAAAAGAGTACACGTGCGGAGACCGGTCACCGACCTCCCACTCAACTTCGTACAGCTTGACGGGGTGCGCACGATATTTTTTCGTGTTTATGTATATATTTTGTACATACATTATACCAATATATACATATATACATACATATACATATATACACATTATGTATATACATACATTATGTACATATATATGTATGTATGTATATATACATATATATATTATTTTTCGTAGCCCTCGGTGGCGTAAATCGGATTTACGCAGCGACCTTCTTATTTTGTTTTTGAGGCATTTCTGAATACGAGTACATATCTGTAAGAATTCGCGCAAAACGACGAGGCTATGCTGTGCATCCGAGTGTTTTTTTTCGGAAAATGGACGTATATACGTGCTACATGGGGGAGCAAATATGTGTATCCAGGCGAGTTTGCCAAGAAAAAATGGCAATTGCATAGACACTGGCAACGCAACTCCTGGTGGATCTCCCGGTATCGTATTACAGCAAGCATGAAATTTGCGGATATCCAGTTGCGTTGGTGTCTGGGTACGTTTTGTTCCGCCACTTTATCCTATGACGCTGACGGGTAAGCCCGGTTATCGCGACCACACTAGTCATTCGTGCTACGATTAGGCAAAAAGATTGTGAACCTTGATTGACGTGGGACAAAAGGAAGCTCCCGGCAAGGCCTGGGTCAGCCCGGCTCCTTGCCTCAACCTACCGGAGCTCCGGGGTAACGCGGTGACGGCGCGAACAAAACAGAAAGCAAAAAACAAAATAACGGTATCACATGAACGGGAATCAAGATTGACTTAAGTCGGCTGCCATGGATTCCCCCTGTTTTTTTGGGGGGGGTTTTGGCTCAATGAAATGGACCACACCCCCTTGCGGCCGCGTGGTGACCACGTTTTTTCTTTTTCAAGCATCATTATTATTATTAGTAATAATACACTGTCGGGGCGGCCCGGCGATCGTGACCACGCTACTCATAGTGAGGCAAGATGGTCGTGAGTCTATGTTGGCGGAAGACGAGTGAAAATCTCCCCGCTAAGTCCTGGGCCCACGCGGCCCCTTGTCTTAACCCAGCGGAGCTCCGCGTCATCGCGGTGACTACGTGAATGCCGGACCTAAATCAACACTCGCACTCAAATTTTATTTGCAGCAATGTTAACCCGAGACCTAGCGGAGCTCCGCGGCAACGCCCAGGCTGCGTGAATGCAGAGCCTAAATATGCACCCACACTAGGACATGAACGTGCAGCAATGACGACCAGAGACGGTTGTCCTGGAGACGGTTGTCCTGACCCCGAAGCTAGCCTTGTCTCGACCTCATTGACCCTCCCCCCCCGCGGCGGCGCTGTGACGGAGTGAAATCAGCTAGTGTACGGAAAGGTACCCGATGAAATCCGACACGATAACCGGGAGGGGGGGAGGCTTGTCGACGCACGTCGGGTAACGAGTATCCCAGAGCTGAAATCTAGAGTCAGCACCAACAACAAATCCCCCATCCGAATAGCGCAGGAAAGACCAACCCCTCCCGTTTCTCGTCTTGTATCTCGGAGACAAGCCCATCAGTACGGGCCTGCCGTCCTACGCGCTTGCAACGGGAGAAAATAGAGAGCTCACATTTCCGATAGCCGTGGGTGGGGTTTCGCGCCGCCGCCGTGCTCCTGTCGCCGGTAGGGCTTCCCAAAGCTGGCTCAAAATGCAGCTGTTCCTCCTGCATCAATGAAGTGAAAGTAGCGATGGCCGCGAGCGCGCTGTTGGACGGCGGAGGCAGTGGGAGGCTGCCACTCCCTCAACTACCCCCTCCGCCGCCCTTTTTGGAGGAGCCCCTTCCCACTCTTGCCCTCCACGCCTCCTCCTGTCCCCGGGGGAAACAGGGGCATGACCGGCTGCGCAGCGGGGGTTACCGAGCGCCAACCCCCCGCAGGCAAAGGAGCATAGCCGGCGAGCGGGGCCCGTTGCCAAGCGCCCTCCGAGGATGCTGTGTGGCCGCGAGACACGGGGTCGCCATGCCATCTCGCCCCTCCGGGTAACGCCCGCAAAGGGCGCCGCCCCACGCTTGTTCCCCGGGCGCTGGACCTTCTGGTTTGCGCGGCCATCTTTCAGGTCGCGCTCAAGTTCGGCTATTGACAGACCGCGGGTGTTGGGCAGTTTGCCGGTGAATACCGACAGGGTCACCGGCGCGCAACTGAACCGCCGGAGGATGAGTTACCCCCTGGTAAGGGTGCGCTCCAGAAGGCTCTTGGCTCGGGGGAGCTCCAAATCGTTGGCCAAGTTGGCCACCCTGCGCACGGCGTGCTCAAAATAAAACCAATTGTAGGTCCTACATATACGACGCCAAGTTTGGGTCATGTCGACGATGCACTGCTGGAACTGTCGCCAAATAACAACAACGAACGCTGCGAGGCGAGAAAGTATATAAAAAGGCGGGCCCCGCCGTGTCAGCTCCAGCATTATACCGCCACATTGCATACACAACGGCGTGAGCGCCAAGATAGGCGAGAACCAAGCGGGATCTCCGGTACCATAAACGAGCGGGCACCTCGGTACCTGACATCCAGCATCGGAACATTATGGGAGGAGAAATCAGGCACCCGGTACTCAAGATAGTCGAATAAACGAGCGGGTATCTGGTTGCCCGAACCTCAGCATCAGAAAATTGGAGCGAGCGAATCCCCCGGGACCGACATACCTCCGCATTAGACCTTGACGTACCCACGGCGTGCGTACGAGGTATCATGAAGTGTTCTCAGAACATTTCAGCGAAGCAATTTTAGACGAAAAACGAGTGAGTACCTCGGTATCGGGTATTACGGCCTCAAACGCTCGCGTACTCACGCCGTGCGTACTAGATCCCATCAAGTTTTCGCAGAACATTTGAGCAAAATAAACGAGAAATGAGCGGACACCCCTGTAAAATAGACGAGAGACGAGCGGGTACCCCGGTACCGGGCACTACGGCCCCAGACGCTCACGTACTCACGGTGTGCGTCTCTAGCGACACTCCTGTACCCTTGGCGTGTGTACGAGATGCCATCGGGTACTTGTCGATGAAAGCCCAGTCAAGATCAGGCGAGACACAAGCGGGCGCCAGGGACCAGAATACTCCGGCAATAGACCCTCACGAACCCACGGCGTGAGTTTTATGATAGACGTGCATTTTTTTACGTGGAATATTACATCTGGAAACCTGGGGAGGCATGTCCAATACGGAGGTGCACACGAGTAGAGAGATCGAAGTAGGACTGATATTGGGGGTTTTCCTTGAAGAGAGGAAGCGAGGAAGGGCAGACAGGTATGCACTTGAGAGTACAGAAAGCTAGTTGGGAACCGAACGCCCGGCAACAGTCGTAAACTGCTGCTGCAGTGATCTGTGGCAAAACATACTTGAAGTTTTGCTTCCCGCCCGCCCTAGAGCTTTGAACAAGGCTGACAGTCTGTCAGTGTCGGCGAGTATTGAAGGTAAATTGTCAACATTTAAAATATTTGAGAGTGTACAAGTAGTCTAGTGAGGCCACAAATGGAGCAGAGGGACCAAATGCTACAGAGGGATAGCAACTTTAACAATTCGATTTGCTCTACAAGGTTTCGAAGATACGAAATTCTGAAAATGGATAGTATGGCCATGCTATGTCGGGGTGTTTATGGCGAGTTGAAATCCCCGGGCGGTTCTAGCATATTTAAAATACCATCCAACCGATTGTCTGCCGAAAACTCTCTAGAGGGTCGAGCTAATATTTATGCCCTGTGACAGGGTTTCACATATCCAAAATCCTGCACAGTATTTTCTCATTACCATGGTGGGGGATTGATTCTTTCTCTTGATCCTCTAGGGGATCGTCGGTACTATGAACACCCTCCACATGCAGGCTGTTTGCCGAGACCCTCTGGGGGGTTGAGCTAATATTTATGCCCTGTGCAGGGTTTTATAGATCCAAAAACCTGGACAGGATTTTCGAATTAACAGGTGGGGGGGGTTTGTCTCTATCTCTGAATTCTCTCGAGAATCGTCGATAGTTTGAAAGCCCTCCACAGGAGTGTCAGCGGAAAACCATTGGAGGAACCGAGGTGATTTGTTTTCCTCTGAAGGAGTTCTCGGGGAACGAAACCCTGCAAGGGATTTTCAAATTACCATGGTGGCGGACTGTTTGTCTCTTGGAATCCTGTGAAGGATCATCGACGGTTTGAACACCCTACACAGGAGTTTCAGCAGAAATCCTTTGAAGGAACCGATATAATTTGTTTCACTCTGGAGGATTTTGAAGGATACAAAATCCTCCACGGGATTTTTCATCTACCATGGTGGGGGATTGTCCTTTTCAAGGAATCCTGTGGAGAGTTCGTGGCACGAACCTTCTGGAGGATTTTGGGGGTACCCAAATGGCCACGTGTGATATGTTACTTTATTACTGTGTTACTTGTTACTGTATTACTATATCACTGTGTTACTATGTTACTATGTACTATGTTACTTTCTTACTATGCTACTATGTTACTGTGTTACTGTTACTATGTTACTATGTTACTATGTTACTGTGTTACTATGTTACTATGTTACTATGTTGCTATTAATGTGTTACTGTGTTACTCTGTTACTGTGTTACTGTGTTACTGCGTTACTATGTTAGTGTGTTACTGTGCTACTATGTTGCTGTGTTACTGTGTTACTATGTTACTGTGTTGCTATTAGTATATATATATATGTGTTTGTACTACTGTGTTACTGTGTTACTATGCTACTGCGTTACTGTGTTACTATGTTACTGTGTTACTATGTTACTGTGTTACTATGTTACTATGTTACTGTTACTATGTTACTGTGTCACTGTGTTACTCTGTTACTGTGTTACTGTGTTACTGCGTTACTATGTTAGTGTGTTACTGTGCTACTATGTTACTGCGTTACTGTGTTACTATGTTACTGTGTTGCTATTAGTATTAAGATGTTTTTGTACTACTGTGTTACTGTGTTATTGTGTTACTATGTTACTGTGTTACTGTGTTACTGTGTTACTATGCAACGTAGTCGGAAAAGAGGAACTGACGGCATGCGCGTACAAAGGGCTGTGTGGGGCATGTTGTACGCAGACGACGCAGGAATTGTCTCGGAGTCGGCGGAAGGCCTTGCTCAAATGATGACAGTCGTCGTGACTGTCCTTGCAGGCCTCACGGTATTGGAAACGAAGACAGAGACGATGCTGCTACAAACACCGGACCAGACATCCCTCACCCCACCGCTCGCGATCGAAGCAGCAGGCCAGAGGTATAAACAGACGACCCAGT
>JBBMHQ010066687.1:0-13756 GCA_037834295.1 Postelsia palmaeformis
TTTTGCCAGTCCTGTGCGTGGGTGTTACGTGAGAATCGTCGACGGTTTTAAGGTGAGGTCTCGGCGTCATGCACCAATATTTCAGACATAGGCTAATAGGAAAAACATGTGTTAGCTTCTGTATTTCCTGTGTCGGCTTGCCAGATGCATGGCATCGTTATGGGCCACCATGTCACACCAGACCACTCACTCTCGAACTTGCAGGTGATACAGAATACCGAAACCGGGGAGCCACGCTACATCAGCGATGGATACGAACTCGAAGGATTCGAACTACCGGTGAGATGGCGTTGCGGCTTTGCCGAGTATTGCAGCTGAGACTTCGACAATACTATTAGGAGAGGGGCGCGGCGGTAGCGCATGGATCGCTCGTTTATGCTCGCCTGAATCCCGAGTAATACGACATGGGGCTTAGTGTACCACCTTGTAACGGTGTTGTTGTTTAGAAACATAACGTCAACCGTCGACGGCACCAGATATTTGTTTGAGGGCAATACCCAAGAAAAGGTACATATGTTCCGCTGGGAGTCAAAAACAGGTACAGACTGGAATCGAGTTGAAGCGCACCCCACGAGCCATCACGAGATTGATGGGCCAAACACACACATCGTCCATACCCGTCCCTGAAGCGCAATGACACAATAATCCACAAGTACACTTGCTGGCGACTATTTATATAACTCGTCGTATTCAGGTTCAGTTCGGAGGGCTCAGGTCCGGGTGAGATCAGGTCTGGGTTGTGTCAGGGAGCCAAGCGAGAGCACGGTGCTAAGGAGCAGAGTTCTGACGACAAGCGCGTGTTTTTTACTCGGTTTCAGCGTATAACTGTATCGTACTCTACAAGAGTAGTGCAGTCGTATGTACCGGTATGTGATATATAGGTTCCATTTCCATGGTTTGTACGAACTTGCACGACTGTGTAGATACACGTGCCCGGGTGCACATAAAGCATAAACATTGACCAGAGTGAAGTTACAGTGGAAGGTGAACTCAGAAAACGAAAGGGCAAAAGGGCCTCCGCAGCACCACTGAAACACGAACCACTCTATAGGTAAATGATCAAGCAACAACAAACATCCAAAAGCGATTGAAAACCAGCCAAAATAGCCATATCCAGGTGTACCTGTGTCATTATGCCTTTGAAACCGATACAACGCCCGTTCGGCCAATCGCGTGGCTTATGGGGTGTGTGTTTTCACTTGATTTGAGCGTGTACCTGTTTTTGACTGAAAAAGGACCGTGTATACCTGTTCCTGATCATTGCCCTTTTTATTGTGATGTGCAGGCCAACCACGATAGTTTTGGCCAAGCATTATAGTTCTTTGAATGAAAGAGATGTCGGTAGCGTCAGCGAACGTCGAAGAACACGACGATGCGACTGACCAAAGGTGGTTTCCGTCGACCACCGTTTTTTTTCACACCTCTACCACGTATGCAGTCATCTGTTTCCGCACAATCAGCATTTCGTATTGCCCTTGTTGTACTTGAAGTGAACATATACCTTCCCGCTCGCTGCGCTTGCTTTCATCTCACAGAAAGTTGAAATAGATCCAGTCAAGTTCGCGGCTGACTTGGAGTCATACGAAGATCTTAAACGACGACTCGTTAAGGACACGGCCATCTTCGGTGCTGTGGGCGCCTTGGTGGCGTTTGAGGTGGGAATCGTGTGGTATATACGTAGTCGCTTTCACCAAGGGAAAACATGTAAAAAATCAGGTCGGAGGTTGGATGCTTTTGCGTGGGTTCGAAGGAGCATAGGAGCGGCTGATGCCGAAGCAACTGAACCATACCCTAGTTCAACTTATGGTCGGCTGTGTTTAGTTATTTTGGTCACCCAACCTTGGAACAACGGCTGTTGGCACGCTTGACCGTGCTGTGTCATGAATCTCGAGGAGGGTTTGCTTGCGCTTGTGCTCCGGCATCCGCTGTACATTTTTCTCTGATTCGTTGCGTGCTTGACATCTTCGCAGACGCTTGAGGCTCATTTATGGGGGGACAGAACACTACTAACGTAACTACTGAACTACAGCTGTGTTGATGGCCACGAATCACATATCCTCGACATTTAGGCCGGATAGCCACTAACCGCAGTCGGTGTATTACTTGTACATACAGGGCAATACGCGCTCACGATAAGCTCTCTCGCGTGATACCGTGACGAGAATAATATAAGAGTCTTCCGACGGTCATTTTGTTCCAGCCTATAGTGTACCCTTTTCCTGACCCTGCGCACGTAAACCCCGTTTTGCCCGATAATTAATTTTGAATGGCGTCATCCCCCCAACGCAACCCGTTTCGACAGATATTCGGGGCTGACCGCGGATTGCTCGTGTCATTAGGCGCCGTTGCGTCGGTAGGCTACGTGGTTCTCTTGGAGAAAACTGCCGATAACGTGGCTAGCGGGAAGCGGGACGTATTGACCAAGCTGAAAGGCGACGCTCGATTCGCGATGCCCGTCCTGTTGATAGCTATCATAGCGCTGAAAAACTACATCACGAATCCTGACGCGGTGAAGCTGCTGAACCTTATACCGAAGGATGACTTCGCCACGGCCATGCTGGGCTTCGTGGCTCCATCGAGACTGCCCCTTTTATACCGCGAAATCCGATCGTCTCTCAAGGGAGAAGAAATACTAGACATGCTCCCTGGGTCGGTCGGCCAGGGGCGGCAGATTCTTCGAAGCATGCGTGATTCTGGCGCGGCGGCAGTGGAATCTGAGGAAACGATTGCGCCAAGTCTCACCCGAATCATCGTGGTATCGGGTCCCAGCTGCCTCGGGAAAACGACTCTTGTCAACAAAATTATCGCCGAAGATGACCGCCTAGCGAAGCCTGCTTGGTGCACAACACGACCACTCCGGAGTGCGGAGGTGGAAGGGGAGGACTTCAACTTTGTTAAGCAGGTCAAGTTCGAAGAGAGTCAGAGAAATGGCGCATTTTTAGAGACTTACCAGGACGATAGCGGCGAATCGTACGGGCTGAGGATTGAAGACGTCCTTGCAGTCGGCGAGAGGGGCAAGGTGCGTGCGTCTTCGTCGTGGCCTTTCCTCGACACATTTATGCGATGATTCCCACTCGAATTAACCTTTCTATAGACAAGAAAATTGAAAATCACTCTATTAAAAGCTGTCGATCCGCACGTGAGCGTGAGCGCACAGCTATACCAGTACGTGTGATAGCTTAATGTGTTGCGCGTGTGTCGTACACGAGTAGGTATTTGCAATGCATTTCGGGTACTACTGTTTAACACGTAGGCCAACCTCCCCTGGGACGAATGTCAGAGCCGATTTTCCACAAAACATGGGGGAGCACCCACAACGAGAATGGTGACGTTGGAAACATCTCGTCGAGATGCGGTAAAGTCATAACCCCCTGTATACCTCGGCAGTCTCCGGGCTGTTTCGTGTGGGCGATGGTGTGTTGTTCATTTTTATTTTCCTCTCCGAATTCCGAAACTCTTGGGGCTCACACTTTGGTCGCACCGGACACATTCTCTCCCATCAGGTGTGCATAGTTGATGCGGCCAGGCCGTTGGTGAACGCCTTGATGGGGGTGGCAGACGTGGTATTGATCGGGGTGTGGGTCAGCCTGGACTCAATAGAAGCGATAGAGGATCGGATACGGACAACGCTCACCAGCGGCGCGAGAGCGAAAGACTCGCCGGACTTGGATTCTGATGTACGGGGAATGGTCAGACAAGCTGTGGTCGACATCGAATTTGGCGTCATGAGCGGGGTTTTCGATTTTACCGTGATTAACAACAGCGACGAACAGGAGTCGATGGAGACTATTCGCAGGGCGGTCGAGTTCGCTACTACTGCGTAGTTGAAAACATTGAATACATCACCAATAAATCTCCAGTCTTGAAAACTCACGATCAGGAAATATTTTTCTGGACCCCGTTCAGCAGTCTAAAACCAGGAAATTTCACACGATTCTAAATTTGGCATACATTCAGCCATCAATATATAAGTTCAAAGCTACTGTGCTATATGTTGTATTGTGAGCTTTACGAGAACATGTTGATATGTTCGGCGATTCAGCTATTACTCTGGCCAGTGCACATGAATTAACAAGCCGGACATGGGTGCCTTCTCGGTATTCTGTGGGATGTTCTGCAGTGGTTGTCGAAGTTTCGCACGCTCGGCTTTCGTCAGGTAGCACGGCAGGGCGGGGCTGAGGGTGTGTTGCGCTGGGGAGCCACGGAGATACGAGCGGGCCCGACTAAGGCTCCTGTTGTGTACTCCCCCCTGTCCGAATCCTGTAATTTTTTCGCGCAGGCCCTACTTTTTGATATCTCGGAGCTGACGCAGCGCCATCTCAGTTGTTGGGCCATACGACTAATACCACCGGGAAACTCTTTACAACCTTCTGGTCCAGCGATACATGAACATAATTAACTTCAGAGTAATATAACCTTTTTGTCAAGCAAGTGTGAAAAAAGTCGGGCCTTGAGAATAGCAACCCGAAATGATACTCGATAATTTTAACTTTCGAAGATCTCAAGTTATTTGAAGCTGCGTACGATCACGGGCACACGGGGGTGACATTAGGCATCGGGCGCTGCGCTTTTTTCCCCACCACAGCCGTTTCGGTGCGAAAAATCAGCGGTCGGGGGAATAGCTTGACACCGTATTCGTGGATGGAAGCGCAGGGCAGTTCATGTGCGGGTTTGGCGCTTTACTACTCGGACAGGATGCCAACTTCCTCTTCGAGACTTTGGTTGATGTTTCTACTGTACATTCGTAGCTTTCGGTTGTTCCTGCCTGGGTCTTGAAACCCAGAGTAAGTGCCCAAAAATCGAGCACCTGGTATGACGGATCATTCCGAATATTGTCATTCGATTGCGAGCACCAATAGAAATCCGTCAACCAACCAGTCAGCGATGGTGTTTGTCATTGTCGTCACGTTTTCCCTCTGAAATCCCAAAATATTGTCCATGAAAAATTCGTGTGTTGGGAACAATGCAGGTATGGAAGGTGTGAGCGAGGGCAAGCTCAGGACCGCGGCGATCAAAGTAGAACAGACAAAAGGTGAACCCGAGATTGGCCATTTCTGCGTGCTGTCATCGCAGTTCGACGTCGAGTCGAAGCAAGAAAGTGCTGAATCCTTCTCGCGATAAACTGAAGGCACGCGTCGTAGCGGTGAGGAGAGTTTGCTGTGTGACCCCGGGTCCCACTGACGATAACAAAAGAAGGGAGAGAGATGCAAGAAGGGCGAAAATGACAAGTAAACATGAAAAAAACACTTTGCGATCCTAACGGTGTGTACTGGACGTTGGAAGCTTGAACGTAGGTCGAACGCCGCTGGCCTATCGTTATTTTATTACTGGGGTTACTACGTGACCTAGTCACAAAGTGCAAGTTGTTGAGCGTAGACGGCCAGTGGTTTTGAGGAATCAAGAATGTTCACGTAACCCTCGTTTGCACAAGAAATCTTAGACAGAAGCAGAATGGTGCGAAAAAGGTGTAGAAAACACTTCCATTAACCGTCACTGGCGGCATACCAGTGCCTCCCCACACCCTCCCCCTATCCGGTCATGGTTGTCGTTCCCCAAAGTGGCACCGCATGACGCAAATTAACCGAAGTTGGGGGTGACTTCCATAGCGATTTCCTCCTTGGGCGGGAGGATGGTGATAACGTCCGAGAGCGGAGTTTTGGGCCCCTCCTTGCCCTGCAACAGTAGAAACGCAACAGCGGCGAGAAGGGTATGTGTGACGTGGCATTTTGTTTCGTGTCGTCAAACGGAACTAATCCTCAACCGAGCAAGTCGCAATAGATAAAGTGCGACATATGGGTGCTACCGAAAGGCTTCTTAGACTCAAACACCGTCCTTGGTGACGAGCAATACGTTCCACTCCACAATCTCATACGGAATACTGAAAAACCAGACCCCGCACCTTTTATATATGCATGCACAACTACGTGCGAGGGGACTCTAGAGCTTCGCGGCTCGACCTGACGGGGAAACGGCCGGCACCGAAAGAGGCCAAATCACAAAGCACACACACCCTCCGGGCTTTTGACGGTCTATTTTCAAGTAACCATATTTCCAGACAGTTTGACGCGTACCGAATGCCGGTAGCCCCGAAAACACGATGAGTGAATTCGCCACAAATCTGAGCCTCATTACTACAAGTCTGGAGCTTGTTGTTATCGCAGTTCAGGAAATACACTGGCGGCCAGGCGGCATGAGGCTTACAGGAAAACTGGGTACCCCCCCCGCCAACGTTTCGTTTACCATAGGCATTTCAAAAACAGTGCTCACCGTCGGGTCGTGGGGAAGCATGATGGACACGGTCACACCGAGCACGCCCTGGCGCATCATGACGTGGCGCACAGCGTGGTCCACGTAGTCTGGTCCAAGAAAAAAAAGGCACAGCCCAGGCATTCAGGTTTGCAGCGAAGATTCCGTTAGACGTCAAGTCGGGGCTTGGAGTATGTTCTAGGCAAAATTGACATGACGATGACCGTGCAAAAATGCGCCCGTTAACAAAATATGTTGATTTATGGTCCATTCTGCTAAGTTACTGGAAACGTCCCACCTGCGTTGCATCTCGTGCTGCGATCTTCAAGCGGGGGGGACTGCCATCGGGCTGTCATCTCAGCTGCAAAATGTCGAAGCACACACAAGGAAGAACACTACTTGCGAGCCAGAGGGGCAAACAAAAGCGCAATGGTACTTACCCTCCCTCACGCGGCCGCTCTTGATCATGTAGCCGTCCCTGAACTTCATGGACTTGGCACGCTGCGCGCGAAGCTTGCCAGCCACGATCACCTGGCAAACCGAAGAGTGGGATTAGCTTCGCAGCGACAGGTACCATATCGGTATATTGGAGTGCAAAAACGTGCCTCGCGCGTGCGGCTCCTGCTGCAGACACGAGAAACATCTCCGGCGTGGCTGTACTTGAACGCGTTCGATGTATAGGCTACGAGGAATGCCCGGCCGCGTCGGGCTCTACCCGGCTATCTTCATGAATAAATTGTTTGGGTTGGCTCTTTTCTGCATACGGTACGCCCACATGCATGGCCACGACAGGGAAATGAAATTGAGGCGTTTTCCTTTACAGTCGAAATACTCGAACTTTGAGTACGTACGTAGCACCACTGAAAGATACGACCGTCTTCTTGGGGTTTTGCTTGTTTACCTCCGGAAGGCGCGGCTATTTTTCTTGGGTTTCGTGGTGCAGAAGGCTATCGCGGCAGGTGCAATCTGCACCATTACTCGACTGCGATGTTCGCACCACGCCCCAACCTCGACACAAAGTGAAACCTTAACCAACGCTATTTCGGGTACAAAGAAAAATGCAGATGGTATCTACAAACCAATACCGGACCGGTATGGATTACTTGCTCAATGTAGTCCACCACTCTACTGAGATGGCCGTTGGCACAGTGTCGAGCATCTGTCCCCATTCTAACACCTCCCACTCCTCACCTCGGCGCCCTTAGCACCAGATTCCATGATGAAGCGGAGCACACCGTAGCACGCGCGGCGCACGGCGAGTCCACCCAGAAGCTTATACTTGAGCGACTCAGCCTGCAAAACATTGTTATACATGGAAAGGGTGAAGTTCAGTTGGGGTGAGAGAACTTTCCAGCGCTCCTGCATGCCACGGGAAAACCACCTGCATCTAGTGTTGCGTGTTCGACACAGCGCCGATCAATCTCCAACCAATAGACACGTCAATGTTACCAACCAATCACCATGCGCATCGAGGTGCTACCAGCTCAAAGGCGGCGAATGGCGTGACATATTATGCTCGTGTTTATATTTATGGAGCCTACGCGTTTCATTCCTGGCTGTAGTATGGACAACCTCTCATTGTTGCGGCAAAGCAGTCAGGGCGTACGACCCTGATACAGAACTCCCGGTACTGCTGGGGCAACCGAACACACCTGGGTCTGCGCGCATAGACCACGCTTCGACACTCGCTCGGCGTAAAGCTCAACGGCATCGTCGGGGAAGCTGAACCTGTGATGACACCGGAAAACCACATAACAGGGTGAAACCCGAGAGCACCGTCAGGACATACTTCCATCTTTTCCCCATATCCTGACGTGGGACGGAGCAGGAAATACAATGATTTTTTGCCGCACTTTGACGAGGAGTAGCTGCAGCGCCTTGGTCGTTCTTCTGGGACGTCTACACAAATACGATGAGGGGGGTCTTAACGAACCGTTTACTTGTAGTGTGAGCGCACAGCGGTACGCTAATAGTATCACGTCGTGCGCTTTTCGTATAAACCCTTGCATTTGTCCTCTTTAAAACCTGGTACCAGGTCGTTCATTCGGACACTTCGTACATATTAGTAGCAGTCTTTGGTGTGGCTCATGTTGTAATCGTCATAGATTGTCGCTGTTTTCTCTCTAGGGGGTACACATACGATGCGTTGCCGACAAGCAGCAAGCAAAACATTACAACAATCAGTGCTTCTCCTGGCTACCTCATGTAACACACCAGGTACTCGTATATAGTGGTACTTGTCAATACGTGGCAAATGAGAACGCTGTGCTGGGAGTGTTCAGCCTGCTGCGAGCGGTGGCTTCGTGTGTGTTTGACGTTGATGCCTACCCGGCAAATGAATACTCGCGGGTTATGGTCCTCTGTATATATACATGGTGGGCCGGGTTGAGCGAGTTAGGGTGCCGTTAGCCAAGTTACTGAGTTTAGTCGGCAAGTGGCGAAACCGGCTGATGGCCAGCAGACTTGCCGACTGAAGTCAGGCGAGTATGGACACACAGTAAGTCGGAGAGTCTTCACATCCAGCAAGCGATCATGAGATAACTAACGACTTACTATTCGTCCGACTGAGAACTAGTGGGGCCACTCACAGCTCGACCTACTATGGGAGGAGCCGGATGATTTAGCGCTGCTACCGAATTGAAACTCTCATCATACGTTTATACCGGTATACAAGTTTTTTTTTTCCACTTTTACTTTCCAGCCTAACTCGTACCAGCAGGAGCTTTTTTTACCCTCAGCGGTCTTCTGGACAAGTCGTGGTCACAGGTGTCGTCCCTTCTCCCCTCCGGTACGTGCCTTTATTTTTTATCGCGCATAGGGTTCGGCATTCCCAATGCTCGTCGGTTTTCATCGAATGTAGCTGACTCACGCTCTCGCTTTTTCCACTACGAAGTCAGCTTTTATGCAAGAAGAGAAGTTCCTACAGTATCAGTATGCACTCGATGAGACAGACTCGAACCCCCGAATTTGATATTGACAGGCTCGCGGACCACCTACCAAGCAACGGGGGACGCCGGTAATGTACTGCGTAACTTTCCTTTTCGCGCACGTGGAAGGGCACACACTAGGAGCGCAACATGCAGATATACGAGGAACATCAACGTATTGGTTTGTTTCGACACGTCGTGAGGGCACAAAGTACTGCAGGGCAGTGATGCTCGACTAGTTTTTGGCGGTTGCGAGGGGTTCAAGCAGTGACTGATGCTCAAATAGTTACTGGCGGTCGCGGGCTTTGGTACACACGACGACGAAACTCAAAGCTGAGGCGAAAAAGGGAGAAATGAAGTGCTGTTTTCCATCGACTCCGTGACGAGGGCAACCCGTTGGTACAGGGCATACAACTGCTGGAGCATCCCCCTTTTGGGGGACAAAGTACTTGGAAATGGGCGAGGATCATTTTGTCAACGAAAAAGGGTCAGGTGTGCCTTCGTCCATAAAAATAACAAGAGCAGTTCACATGTACAGTTCAAGGGACCGTGTAGTAGTCGGGTGGGTGGACCACCCTGACGTTCGTTTTGCTTTCGCCTTTTTCGTGCGAGGCCGAAGAACGATATCTGATACTCTGATCATTAAGAGCGAATGCAAGTTTCTAAATTTATATTTCGACGGCGTCAAAAAAGCGATCCTGTAGACGGCTGAAGCCCTTTTCTACATGATTGAACCGGTAGTTTCGCTCAAGCCTTTCAAAGGATTGATCAAACTGTTGACGCCTTTCGGTACCACTGTTTTTTTTCACGCGTTGTCCAACGAAACCAACAGACGATACACAGCAGCACAGCAACAGCGCTTGATAAACAACAGGGCTCAGCTGTGGCCTTACAGTACCGGGCATAATATGTACACGTCAAGTTGAAAACCTTGAGATCTTTTACGAAGACTGGTGAAGAACAGGTCACTAACGGAGATTATTTAATACCAGGTACCTGGTAGCTGCTATTATTTTACTTCGGGGCTCATTTCAAAGGGTCAACAACTCAATATTGGGGATGCCTGTAGCAGAATATCAAGTATACCGGTAATAGGGCAGGCCTGATACCGAACTACCGGGTATTGGGATAAATCAACTCTCCTGTTCAAAGACTCGGTTCGTACGTGACGCTTTCTAGCACTGGAAACGCAATAATGTTGAGAGTCTCGTGGCTACGAGAACAACTGCTCTGTTGCGCGATACCTCAAACACAACGGGAGTTGTTCCTGAGTTCGTGAGCCACAACAGCAGTCTACCCACGCCGACTGGAAACGAAAATCGGTGGTGAAGAAGGGGGCCAACGACCCGGGACTGAATAGAACGTGGCCAACAGAGTGATATAGGCGCAAAACGAGCAAACGTTGCAGGGAGAGGGAATAACGCACCGCTTTTGCACTACCGAAGTGAGCTCCCTGATGCGCTGGCCCTTTTCGCCAAGCACGTTCTGGGGGCGGGTGGCACTGATGATGATCTCGGTGCGCAGAGGCGTCACGCGCACCTCCACTCCAGCGTACCCCTCCTCTGCAAGCTCTTGCGTTAGGAGCTTCAAAGCAACAGGAGTCAGTAGGCAGAGAGCAAAGATAGTGCGATTCAGATTTTCGAAATCGGGAACAGGCTTGCACGAGCGCGAGGTCATGGCCATTCAGGCAGGAATTCTGCACAGAGTAGAAGCCCGTGGCGACTATTGCTGTGCACTGTGTGCATGGCTGTGCATGGACGAGCGCAGCGATGCAGCGATGCGATGGCTCACCTCGTTCAGTTCGGCGTAGAAAACACCGTCGGCCACGAACTTGCGCTTCTTGGACATGTTGGTCGCCATGGCTGTGCCTAAAAACCGACAAAATCACCGAACTGTGAGTCAACGGATCGACCATAATGTCTTGTCTACCAGAGCAGTTGCGCTAAAGACGCACTACTCTCGACGAAGTGCGTTGCTTTCGGGCTTGCTTGGCACAAAGCTCCCAGCGCCGAAGCTATGTGGGGTCGTAGCGATAGCGAACAAGAAGCAGATGTACCACATAAATACTGGACACGATTGCCTCGAGAAAAACGGCATGGATGCTACACCGGCATCAACGAAGGCGCTTCGAACAACCATAAACCGACCTATACTGTTTGAAGACACGGGCCGATATCCTATCTCACACCTGGGTTGCTTCAAAGCTCCGGGTGGGGGTGGAGGTGTGTGCACCACAGCAGATGGGTTTACTATTATATGACGTTATTATGTAGGGGCGTTTTCATGTTTCGCTTCGCAGCAGAAATGGAGAGAGCAATCTAAAACATTTCACTGCTGAAAGCTGCACCGCCTGAGCTGCCATGCCGAAGCGCAAGGCCGACGAGGATAAAAGGACACAAGACGTGGTGCGACCACCTGCACCTTCTGCTAGCAATGATGACGAAGATAGTGACTTTTGTGATATAATCGAAGGCCCGATACCGACGCCCCGAACGGCAGTGCCTCAGAGCATCCCGCCGCAACGATCTGTCGTTGCCTCGCCTTTAGTCCCAGCGGCACGTGCCAACCCGCAACTGCCATTCGCAGCGGCCCATTCGCATCATGATCCCAACAATGCTGGGGTTTTGTCGATGCTAGCCGGGTTTCCAGGAGCAATGCCATATATACAGCCAATGCATGCAGCGGGGTTTGACTTTCGTCAGATGCCCATATGCCAGCAGAGGCATTCTCTCGAGTATGGCCCGCCAGATGCACTCGCTTCCCAGGCTCCTTTCCAAGGCAGGCGGTATCCGCCGGGACCCTCGTTCCCTCGTACGATGGCATCTACGGTGGCATCTTCGTCCAACGGAATGTTGAGTGGTGCATCATCGCCGGGTGAGACACAAAATAGGTCTGCTGTACACATAAGGAGGCTGCGTACGAGGCATTATTATTGAAGTTGGTACAGATGAAAGACAGCAGTATTAATATTATTAGTACGAGTAGTATCACCGCTGTCTTCAGGGCACCGGCGGGAGCTGTTACGCCGGACGATTCGTACATACCCGTGGTACCTGGTACGAAGTAGCTCTATCTGGAGTACCGGATTGAGGTTGCGTCGGCGTTCGATATCTCAACCGAATAACGAAAACTGTAAATAGGGCTGGGAACGAAGGAGCTGACGTGCCCAAATGCCTCCGCTGTGTCTACAGAGTAGTATCGTCCGGGGGTTCTGCGTGACACTTTTAACTTTTGAACCAACTCAACCCAAGGGTGAAGTCCCCCATGTTCTCCCATCTATTTTGCGTCATGTTTAGACGTATGCCAATTGTGAAGCGAAGTATCAATGAAAAGTTTGAATTTCATCGATACCCTCTAGAAAATTTTGGAGCACGCTTCCTCTAGGCATGTTGAGAATAAAAAAAAAGTTTCCAACTTTTGGAAAAGCCCGAAAAAAACAAATCTGAGGCCGATGTTGGCCAACATCGGCCTGCCAACATCGGCTTGAGAATAACTTAGGCCGTTTCCTATGCGGTTCGATTTTTGAGCTTCAGATTTTGACCCAACCGCATACCTGGTACCTGGTATATATTTTTAGATGTGAACTTGGCAAATCGAAACAGTCATCCTATGCGGAAAAATCACATATATTGTGTGTGTGTAGATTCGAGCAACCGCCGAGACCAACTGCTGTTTTCGTGGTTTGGCACCGCGAAGAGACGCACTGGGTGCGCTGCCGTGCGCGCAGGACCCAAACATCCGAGCCGAGGCTGACTGCCTCTGGTCTGGCGACGAAGAAATGTGGCGGTTGCGCTTGAGCCAACCTGTCCTGGTACTTTGTGTTACATTTTGTGTCTGACTGCTGCTGCTGCTGTACAGCAGTAGTGTAGTCTACGAGTACTCGTACGTATCCACGGGAAGGTGCGTGCCGTGTGCGCTTCTCTTGGTCTCTGGACCCGGGCCCGCGCCAGGCAGCTGTAGTCTGTCCACGAAGGGACGTACCGCCCACCGCCTGAGCGTCGGGCGCGAAGTAACGTCGCTACACAGCTGTGTGAACATCCAACTCATCGATCGTTCTGCTGCTGTTTGCTGACTTGGATCACATCTTGAATTTAGAGAGCATACCATTTTTCAATTTGAAAATCTGATGACCCAGGTCGTCAGATTTTGGCCCATGGTCATCGGATTCTCAAATCGAAAAAAATCCGGTCGGATTTTGCATATTCGGACTGCATAAGCAGGGTCATTCGTTTTTCAAATAAAAAAATGCAAATCTGAAGCTCGAAATCGAACCGCATAGGAAACAGCCTTAGGCCGATCTTTGGTTCGAAGCGGCGAGATTCCGAGTCCCTGACAGACATCGATCGACAAAACCAACGACTGCGTCATGAATTCTGAACAGAGTGTGCTCGTTAGGGGCTCCGACCCACCCTGGGATCGCCGTAATCACACCATGGCCGGTGTCATGTGGCGGGGAGCTGACCAGGCGGATGACAAACAAACAATTCGCCGCGGGTGTTGCACAAAACAGAAGACAAAACTTCTTCATCCGTCTCGAATGACAAAAAAAAAAAAAAAAAAAAAGGTCTGGGAGAATACCGTAG
>JBBMHQ010066698.1:0-13755 GCA_037834295.1 Postelsia palmaeformis
GGTGGGTGGGCGGTGTACTCGATAGGAGAGATGCACTCGATAGCATGCATGCCCGTAGTCGTATGACCATAGTTGGGGTAGGTTTGCTCAAACCAAGTACTAAGGCACAATCTATCAAGTTTTTTTTTGTCATATTTTCAATTTGTTCAGGAATGTCACCATTCTGTCTCTCACTCTAACTGACCATTCTGACCTCGAGAAGGACTATTAATAGTGAATCAACAGCACTCAACAACAGGAACACCAACTGGCGGAGGCGGAGGGGGGGGGGGGAGAGGGGACATCAACAATCTGCAATAACATCAAGGAAATGCAAACACAAGTCACCAACCACAAGCATAACAACGCAACAACAACTGCAAAAAATATGGAAGCCTTTTTTTCTTTTTTTTTTGTCGTGCACGCTCGACCTGCCTACCTATAGACTCCTTCTCGTTGAACGAGGGCTAAATTTGTACTTGGTTCCAGTATATATGACAGTAGGGCAATGAACTACTGTCAGATGAACCCAAGACAACAACTACTTGCTGCGACAAAGCGACAGGTATGTTATCTCGTAACTTCTTTCAATGTTATTTCGCTAAACCAACCGAAGGACTTGAGGGTGGTTGAATATCACTACGCTGTGGGTGTTCTACTGTCCTTTATGCCCTTGTCGGTTTGTTCGGTGATTTTTTTTCATCGTGGCGTTTTTTGATGACACTGTTGGGTGACGTTTTTCAATCACGTTTTACGGGTGTCTTTTTTCGCTGACGTTCTTCGGTCGCGTCTTTTTTCTCTGACGTTTTTCGGTACCGGTCTTTCGATGGTGGCCTTTCGGTGGCGTTATTTTCGGTGTTTTTCAATCAGAATGGGCGGTACGAATCTCTCGACCTGGTTGACCTCCCCGGCGCGAACGACAGCGGCGCGCGCAGAGGTCCTGGCGGGGGCAATGCGGGTAGCAGCATGTTCGACCCTGTGTTCGGGCCCGTCGGGCGATCGCCGTTGGAAAGAGAAGCCGTGCTCGGACTGGAGGTGAGGTGACGACATAATCGCTCGGGAGGATAAGGGTGGGAGTTTCTTCACGGTGGAAACAATTTTTTTTCGAAATGTTTTTGGGGGCGTGATGGTGATGGTGGTGGTAGTGGTGGACGTGTTGCTGGTGGTGGCAATGACAGTGGTGGTGTTGGTGTCGGTGTTGGGGTAGGTGGTGAAGGAAGTTGTTGGTAGTTATATAGGGATGGCGATGCCGGTGATGATGTTGGTGGTGTCGTTTCGAATGGAGTAGGATTTGAGGGCGAGGTACCTACTTCGCGTTACGTTTCTCCGACGAACCCAGTGAGCGTACGAAAACGGCAGCAACAATTGTCACCTCGTAAAAGGACATTTCGTTGTGCGTCGCCAACTATTACTGGGGACTGTATTAAATACTATTACGGGGAAACATAGTTGACAGGACCTGGGGTCCACACAACAACCTATATATTTACCTTTTTTAGTAACAATATTTGGTCCTGTTAACTATGGCTCCTCGTGATAGGACCTACGCTGGACACAAAAACCTAAATATTTCGCTTTTTTACGAACAACATTTGGTCCTATGGTCCCTCGCAATACCACCCCGAAGAGCATCACTTCTTACAATAAGCTTGGCGATTAATTATTGTGAAAAGTAAGGGCAACAATGGTCACCGTCACTCACTCCCCTTGCGATGACGAAACACTTAGAATTAAAGTCAGGTTTAGGTTTGTGTACAGTGCAGTACCTGCACTAGGAACATTATTAGATTATAATAGGGCTTTTTTCATTGCCTATCGCTAACGATAATCCCAAACGACGTCGTCGCTGTTGAAACAGGACTACCTCAAGCTGGCCACCGCGGGGGCTGCCTGCAACGCCCTGGTCAGGTTCTTCTTACACCCTCTCGACTGTGTCAAGACCACGGTGCAAGCCGAGATGGGTCGGGACACGGCTGCTAGTGGCGGAGGAGGCGGCGGGGAGGACGGCGGTGATATGGGCTGGACCGGCACTGTGAAGGGCATCTTGAAGAAGGGCGGGGTGGCGGAGCTGTTGAGGGGTATCGACGTGTCCACGGTATGGTGTGGTTTGGTGTTGTGGTATGGTATGTTTATGGTTTATTGTGGTGTGGTATGGTATAGTATGGTAGGGTGTTGTGTGCTGTGGTATGGTGTGGTATGGTGTGGTATGCTATCGTGTGGCGTGATGTGGTATGGTATGGTGTGGTATGGTATGTTATGGTATGTTGTGGTATGGCATGGTGTGGTATGGATTGGTGTGGTATGTGGTATGGTGTGGCGTGGCGTGGTGTTGTATGGTATAGCATAGTATGGTACAGGGTAGGGTGTGGTGTGGTATGGTATGATATGGTATGGTGTGGTGTGGTATGGTATGGCATGGTATGGTATGGTGTGGTGTGGTAGGGTATGGTGTGGTATGGTGTGGTGTGGTGTGATGGGGTATGTTGTGGTATGTTGTGGTATGGTGTGGTATGGTGTTATATGATATGGTGTGGTGTGGTATTGTGTGGTGTGGTATGGTATAGCATGGTATGGTACAGGGTAGGGTGTGGTGTGGTATGGTATGGTATGGTATGGTAGGTATGGGATGGTATGGTATGGTATGGTATGGTATGGTGTGGTATGGTATGGTATGGTGTGGTATGGTATGGCATGGTATGGCATGGTGTGGTGTGTTGTGGTGTGGCAGGGTAGGGTATGGTGTGGTATGGAGTGGTATGGTGTGATATGGTATGGTGTGGTGTAGTATGGTGTGGTGTAGTATGGTGTGGTATGGTATGGTGTAGTGTGGTATGGTATTATGCAGTGTATTGGGGGATGCGCTGCGTGTGGTTAGTATTAAATAGTGGTATTTGTTGTTGCTTTTGGGTTGATCTTGGTTTGTTTGACCTACTTGCCGATCCATCGATTAATTCACAGGTCGATCGATCCCTCATGTTGCTTTCTGTTTATGTGTGATGGATTGCCTATGCACCGCCCCGTCGTCGTTTCGTCCTTCTTCGTAGATCTTGGGCTTTGTCTTGGGGTTCATCGGCTTCGGAGGCACCGAGTTTTTCCGACGAGAACTTATGCGCATGATGGAGAACTCGCCGAGCAATCCGGTAAGCTGCGGTGTGCTGTGCTCTCTCGTATTGTCTCCGCCTCTTGAGCTTGTCCGTTTTTTTATCACGCTAGAACGACCATTCCACAACAGTATGATCGTAATGGTTGCATTATATCGATCACGCCACAATGGTCATTCCGCAGCGACCACACCATAGCGATCACACCATAGTGATTTAAGCACAACGACCACACATTTACGGGAAAGCGTTGAGTTGATTGATGTCATCGGCGACTCATGATACGCATCTTCAACGACCACATCACAACGATCACGAGCGATCACTACCCAACGACCGTGCCACAACGACCACAATCACACCCCACACATGACATTGGCAATCACCATAAACCATATCATATAGGTCAACCGTTACGTATTGTGTATATTTTACCGGCCTCAAATACTGTGTAACCATATCATTACGAGCGAACGCACGCGCCTAATTAGATCCGCGCCTTGTTTTTTTAGGCAAGCTTATGCAATCACCATTGCATGCATCCTACGTAGGACCGCGATGATCTCCGACGATGTCACAGCGGAATAACATCGCGCATCGAAGCCACCACATAGTTTTTTCCGCACACCACCAGTTGATCGTTATCGCATCAGCGCAGGCACATAGAGCACAGTGGGCCCGCCCGCACGTCACCATGCGGCAGGACAGCGGCCGCCGAGACCGTGCGCACCCAGTATCTGGGATGGAAACGGCTCGCTGGGCTGTACCTGCTGTGTTGCGCTGGTCTCTCGTGTGTCTGCTGTTGTGTAATCCCTTTTACGGCAAACCTCTACCGCCCACATACGCGTTCGTGATCATTATTATTTTTTTTCATCAACACCCAACGCACGCGGCTTGACGACAGCAATATCTACATCTATATGTTTTATGTAAACATCCTGCTGCACGAGGTCTTGGCGGCAGCTACGCTATCTTACCGTACCGTATCTTACCGTACCGTACCGTACCCGTTCGATTCGATACAAACCCACGATGGGCAGGTGTGGATCATCCTCCTCGCCAGCGCTCTCGCCCAGCTGGTTTCCTGTGTCGTCACGTGCCCGGTCGAAGCAGTGCGCATTCGGGTAATGACGTGCGACAAGCGCCCAGAGTTCCTCTCCTTCGTCGGAACAGCCCAGGAAATGCTCGATGAAAACGGATTGGCGTATTTTTGGTCGGGGTTGGGGGCCTTGCTGTTCCGCGAGCTTCCTTTCGCGATTGCTAAGGTGGGGTACATTGTGTTGTGTAACTTTTTTTCAAGTTTATCCTCTCGGTGTGTGTTTGCACAGATATATCTCGGCCGGTTTTCACGACTTTGAACTCGTGCGTAGATGCTATTGGTAGATGTAGTTAGCCAACTATTGACAACCGGCTTTAGTGTGCAGGTCTGCTGGCGAAGGAGCTGTGTCCTCGTTTGTTTCATGTAACTACTTGAAAAGAGCGTGTGGATGATTTAACATGGCTAAATAAATGGGTTCAAGTTGTAATTTTGCAGTAAAATGTAGACGGGGATGGAGTGGTGATGTGAGGAAATATGGCACTACAGTGCATGGGTTGGACGGCAAGAAACGCCTGCTCGCGTTTTCAGCGAGGCTAAAACGAAGCTATTGAACATATCGTAATCGATTAAAAAGCTAGTGCTTTACGCCTACTGTGCATCTATTGTTGAACATTTATCAACATGGACACGCCGGCAAGAAGGGCCAACCATAAGCAAGGCAATAAGGCTGAAACGAACCTTCTGATCATACCATTGTACAGTAGCAAGCCACTGATTTAGGCTCTACTGTACAGCTACTGTTGAGCATACGGTATGGGATCGCCGACAATAAACTGTATTTGCCCGCGTGTTCACTCGCTTGCTTGCCATTTGCTTCCTGTTTGCTTGTTTCTTGCTCGGTTTGCTTGATGACTTGTTTGTCGTGACTGGCCCTAGTTTTTGACGTTCGAGCTGGTGAGGGACAGGATATTTTTGGAGATTCCGGCGGCTCAGGAGAGCATTTTCTACGCGCTCGTGGTGAGGACCCGGTCCGATCCTGCTTATGGTTCTGCTTGGCACGGCCACTGAGTACTGAGTCGTATTCACGACTCGACTCGACACAGTGGTTGGTAGTCCGTACGATTATACCTCATGACACCCTCATACCATTTATTTTTCCAGGCTCATCCGGAGAAATTTCCCAATCTCTTTCCGAGATTTTTCCCGGCTCGTTCCGAGAATTTTACCAGGCGGTCGGGATGATGGTTGTAGGGTGTACGGTCAAGTGTTGTTCAACCATTGTGCAGAGAAGCTACTACGGTCGGTTGCGTCGACGATGGCATACTTTGATCGTACCACCCCACCCCTCACCGTTTTGTTCCATGCATAGTTTGCACACTCCGGAAAGACCATCGATTCCCACTTGCTGATGTACACGGAGGTATTTCAAGAAAGAGCAGATAATTCCCTGATTAAAATGATTGATATGTCCCGCGGAAGATGTAGCCCATGTTGCTGCAGGGTGCGAGATGTAGGGTGGGCATGCTCTAATAATGACACATGACACATGTTTGCTTTGCCAGACTAGATGTATACTACCAGTCCTACGGGTCTCGAAACAGCATATCACAAGTGTACTGTTAGGATATGTTTGGCCTATAATATGTGATCTAGATCGTGGTCTGCCCTATGTGCCAAACGCTATCTCCATCCCGCAGTCATCCCGCATTCGGTCAGCGGGGAGTCATTATATCTGCAAGATCTAGACAGTATGGTTCAGATGATCTGCATGATCTATGTGATATGTATGGTTTAGATGATTTGTGTGATCTGTATGATCTCTATGATCAGTATGATCTGCTGTCCCATGTATAAAATCTATTTTCATCTTGCAGCATGCGGCCAGCGGGGAGTAGTAAGATCTGCACCTGGCACGATCTAGATCGTGATTATACAGATGTGTGAAACCTTATCCCTGTCTGGAGTGTGGGGCCAGCGGGGCGACGCTGTTCGCCCTTTTCCCCTGGCGGGCCCTATTTCTATTCCGCACTTCAACAATCGTTTCACACCTCGGGAATATGATCTACAGATGGTCTAGAGATCATGTACAATTCACGATCTAGATCGTTGAAGGCAGATATATTCCTGATCTGTATGGTCTTTATGATCTAGCTCGTGCTGCCGGGTGGAATCCGAACGATCTGCACGATGATCTACCGTAGCGCATGTTCCCTGGGTGATACCTGTACTACTGTATGCAGCTCCCGAAAAACTGGTGACACAGTTTCTTCAACAAAAAGTTCAAGACCAAACTTTTTTGCACACTGCAATGTCCTTGTAAAAAACTACAGATTTCAAAAAAAAATTACGGGGGTTTCATAAATCCATCAACGAACAAAGATAGTTCGGTCGGAGGTCGAGGAACTAGATGATCGACAGCAGATGGTCACAATGATCTATCTGTGGATGGTCTGTCCTACAGCGGCAGTGCAAAAATCGTTTCCTACGGCTCTGCAACAGCTAATTCCCGGCCCGCACCCCCACCCCGTCACTTGTGTTTCTTCGATGCCAACGGCGTTGTTATTCGCTATCCAAAGGTTTCCATCGTAGCAGGCATGACGGCGGGGGTGGCAGGTGCCATAGTATCGCAGCCCGCGGACACGGTGCTGACACGCCTCAACACTCTGAAAAAACCGGCGCCCCCGGCAGGAAAAGCTGGGAAGTTGACGCCCTCAACGATGGGCCGTCTGAGGCCCTCTGTAGCAGGGGCCGTGGGGGCCGGATCCGGGAATTCCGATGGGATTGGCATGTTCGGCATGCCTTCGGGTCGGGGGCTGGGTTCGAGGGGTGTGGGCTTGTTGGAGAACGAGGGAAAGGGGGCGGGGGGAGGGGAGGAGGAGGGCGAGGAGAAGTTGCAGGCGCCCGACTGGAAGGAAGTTGTCCAGGATATGTTCGAAAGCGATGAGGGCGTGTCCGCCTTGTTCAGGTGAAAGGTCCTGCCATGGTTGGGGAGTTGGGGTAGCATTTTTTTCGAGAGTAGGTTATCACGTGTTCGAAAAAACGGTTGGCGCACCCTGTGCACGAGGCGCACGTACCTAGCCCTATCCTCACTGTGGGCCCGCCCCTAAACGAATCAGACGCAGTTCACCATTGATCAGCGCCAGTCACTTTTGTCTCGTACGCGGTGTGGGTCAAACTTTTCATCAGATACTTGGTACCCTCACTATTAATAGGAACCTCTGGTGCTTGTTTCTGAAACGCCGACTTGCGACCAAAGCGAAAGGGCGCCCTAGATGCACAATGCATTTGTTCATGGGCTAGGTATCTGTTTTAGGCGTACATGCAACGAGTTCGAGTGTATAATACCTAAAAATGGATTGTAGCTACTAATTGTAGGTGGGATAGGTCCTCTCTTTGTGGAGGAGACACACCTTATGAAGGGTGGAGCCCCACCCCGCCCGCCACCTCCCCTGGTCCGCATACCGTGGCGTGGCTTTAAGAAGACGGATCGAATCCTCCTCCTCGGCTACAAGGGGCTTGAGAGGTGTTGTTGGTCTGCGCGGCGTGCGAAGGACCATGCGCTAATGCATGGTTTGGTCAGTTCGGTGCGATTGTCAAGGTATTGATATATCGAGGAATTGTGCACTCGTAGCGAGTATCGAATGTATCTGTGAATGGATGATATCGATGCTGTCAATACATCTCGATGTATCGATGCTAAAGAGCAACGTTTCGTTGCGTCGACTTATCAAGCTATCGACACATCGATGCATCGAGCGCTGCGTATTGTGTGTTGTGTGCAACAGGGGCGTGGAGGGTAAGGCTGTCGTTTGACGTGGTCTTGCGACGCAGATAGCAGGATGTGGTTGATGCCACATTATCATGCCATACTGCTGTAACCTTCATTCACACCTTCATTCACCAAGCACCGGTATTGAAAACCTGGTGGTGATCAACCCCGTCATCACGACAAGGCAGACGTAGTCTAGTCTACAGGTGGGTAAGGCAATCAGTCGGGGTATACACGAAGTGCCATATGCTACATGTACATGTTTTATACGCACTGTAGATTTGGTGTGTTTGTTCGTTGTTATGACCTTTCTGCCGCGCTTGTCGGGCGCCTGTGCCGCTGTTGGCGGTCTACCGGTACGTTTGATTATTTTCGTCATACGATACTGTTTGTTTTTGGTTTCATTTCGTCACGTAATCTTACAGTTTCTCTTCGCTTGGTTACGCTTCGTTTTGTCACGTAATCTGACGGTTTCGTTTCGTTTCGTTTCGTTTCGTCACGTGATCTGACGATTTCATGTTTTTTTTTTTTGACGTGATCGTACGATGTCGTTTCGTTCTGTTTGATCACGTGATCTGACGGTTTCATGTTTTTTTCGCGCTACGTTACTTTGCTCTTGACAGTGGGTTGGGGTTGAGGGCTGTTTTCTTCGGAGCGGCAATAGCGCTTCAGTTTTTCGCGTTCGACTACTTCAAGGCTCTGCTGAAGGTATTTTTGAATGATTGGGGTCCTGCGTGTCGCCGATTCCTCCCCCTCTTCACGCTTGCTGCTGATTGTTGTACGTTGATGGTTGGGTCATTGATTGATGGATGACGAGTGATGGTTGGTACTGTTCGTCTGATGGTTGAGGGCTATGGTTGATGGCTACTGATGGGTGATGGTCAAAAGTTGATCGCTGATCCCCATTGGTTGAGGGTTGGGGATACAATAGTTGATCGCTGATCCTCATTGGTTGAGGGTTGGGGGATACTGGTTGGTGACCACTGGTTGCTGAGTTTTAGTTGAAAGGTGTTGGCTTGTGGCTAATGGTTGATAGTTGTCGGGTGGTGGCTGATGGTTGTCGGGTTGCGGTTGATGGCTATCGGTTGGTGATTGTTGACTATTGGTTGATGGTTTATGGCTATATAGGTCGATGGCCAATAGTTGAATTGATATCCAATAGCTGAGTTTGATGGTTGACTAATGATTTTCGATTGGTGGTTGTTGGCCGATGGTCGTTGGCTGATGATGGTTGGTGGTGCGTTCACTCTGCGCGCACACAGGTGCTTGTGGCTGCAGATACGTTAGCTGGCGGAAGCTGTCGTGTGCTTTATTAATAGGGCTTTACTCCGCACCGGCATTTGCTGTAGTGCCAGTGTTGTCAGCATCGTCACTCTGCTTCAACATCGTACTTCAACATCGTAACAAAAATCCACTGCTGTGTTTGCAGTCGCGCAGGGCTGGTGTTGCTTTTCAATCTTTGTTATTTACCCCCATCAGCCACCGCTGGCATAAACTTCCATGTGAATCGCTGGAACTCCGTACGGCAGTCTGACCTCCGGCCGTCTTTAAGCGATTTGTGTTTGCTGTCCACGATGCAGGTGGCTCCGGATGACCTCAAGCTGGTGCTCGATGTGTTCGCTGATCGCGTTTCGTTCTACTCCGGCGGAGGCCCGAACTTGCAATGACCCTTGCCCTAACTACCCTGTACAGCCAGTACTTCGTTGGTCGTGAACAGTGTGGGGGGGGGGCAGGCGCGCTCGAAGATTGCACGCACCAGATGTATCAATTCATGAACCAGATCATTTGGGGCAGATATGACTCTGGTTCGAATGATGGGCACGATCTATCTTGAGCAGTAAAAACTGTTGACGGGCTACGATCTGCGTGCATGGCACGGCACTTGCGCTCATGTTTTCCCGCTGGGAGCTGTATGGTGATGAGGCTTTTGCGAAGGATTTTAAGGGACGGGAAAATGTACTGGCTAGATGATCTAGATCATCTACTGTAGATCGTTATTTTTTTTCGTTTCTTGGGAGATTTGAGGAGGTTGGTGTGAATGACGTGTCGGTCTGTTGACTAAGTCGGTGTATCTGGTATTGCCGCGGCTGCTTGATTCCCGTGGAAAGGGGAGGAGCTGGCATGTGGTGCGCGTGAAGAACTGCTGCCTGGTACTGTTTTAGCAGATACGGTAGGTATTTCACCGGGAGGGTGTTGTTTGGAGAGGCGCCGTTTGGTGATGGTCACGCGGAAAAGCCTAGCGACGTGAGCAAATATGCTTTGAACATGGGACCAGCTGTTTTTCGCGCGTCAAAGGCCGCTCTTGACCTTGCTATACTTGTTGCAGTGTGTGGGGGGGTGAAAAACCCATCAGTCTCGGCGCGTCAATGGCTCGTGTGGTCGCACCTAATTTGGTGGTCGTAGTGTAGGAGGGTGGCCAGTACAGAGGCAGCCTCTTCGGGCAAGCATCCCTGCTTGGTGAGTGCCCCCTGGTGCGACGTTGAGGTTATGCTGATATGTTGACCTCGATCGGCATGTGGCTTGTCGTTCGTGCGTCGCTATTGAGGTCTAGTCGACTGAACCAAGTGAGCTCGCCAGGGGATTAGCTGGTTCGAGTGATGTTCGAGGTTGAGATCGTTTGCTGGTGCGATCTATGCTCGTCTTTTGGACCGTTGGCTGGTGCGAGTGATGCTCGTCGTTGAGACCGTTGGCAGGCGCGTGATGCGTTTGAAGACTGTAGGCCAAATGAAGACGTTAGCCCCTTCGGGACTCCAGAGGACCCCCCTCCCCGAAACAATAATATGACGTTTACCGCGTAAATCGCCCGAAGCAGCCTCTTTTTTTTTTTCAAGGTTAAACCACTGCAGTGATGACGCGGAAGGGATGGTGTGCGTTTGGATATCTGCAGCATCGACGGCTACAAAAGTTGTAGAGGGTTGCGTGTGTCTCGGCAGGCGTTCTTTTGAATTCTACCGTGCACTGGAAGGGAGCTCGAACGCTCTTGCCGCTCTTCGCTGCGTCTTCCTCCTCGTGTCCTATAATACAACGGCTATATGGAAGAAATGCAAGTGTCGCTGGGATAGGAGATGTGGCCGAAGGCAAACGCCAGAAGCTGCACGACACACGCACAGCATGGGATTCATAATACTCGTTCTGCTGCACGCCCGCATCTATCTGCGTATATACGTACACGGATGGTAATGTCGAACTTGATTTCCCCTTGGTGTTGCCTGCTTTGAGTATTAACCGCTTTGGAACTTTAACAGGGTTGGATTGTATTGAGCAGCGCCAACGATATGCATTGCCCTGCTGCTCCCCAGTGTGTTGCTTAATTTTGAAGGTTGGACGTTATATGGCACGAGGAGACAACCGCGAGGAATGAACGCTCTAAAATATGAGGTCATCAAGAAGAACGAATCCATTTCGTTCATCATTTTTGAAAAAAAAACAGGGCAATAGGACATACATACGACGATCCGGCACGAAAAAAAACACGAAAACCGAACAAAATGGTTGCCCTGCTGCTCCCCAGTGTACCTGGAACTATTTTATTCTTCAAGGGGCTGGACGCTACTCAGCACGAGAGGTCATCATGTTCCGAAAGATGAGTGAACCCTGTCGTTAATTATTTCCAGGGCAACAAAAAATTCCGGCACGGTCAACAGAAAAATACCGGAGGAAAGAACCATAGGGAATATTTCTTGGAAAGGCGAAGAAACTATGAGTTTTTTTCCGCGAACAAAGTAAGAACTTTGATCAACATACGAAGCCATCTCCTCAAGTGTTCGACTGCCCCCATCCAACGGTCCGCGACCTACGGTCAACTCGCCGACAGGATTCCTCCATTTTGAGTCCCTGTTGGACGGTGGGCAAAGCACATACCAGGGTACCTTCTCATGGTATCATTTTGAAAGCTTCTGTAGGGACTTTGCGTATTTTTTTACGTTTCCCGAAGCCTGCTGTTTTTATTTACCGTTCGTTCTGTGGCTGTAGCTTGCGCTTTGATGCTCTTAAATGCCTTCACATAAGACTTGTGGTTTGCCCCATATTTCAAGGAGGAACTCGAAATCAGAGGTTCCCGCCCACCCGTGTCCACGTCCAGCGTACGTAGTTTGAGGGTAAGGGGAGTTGCGAGTTTGCACACGTCGGGTATGTACATAGCTAACGAGTTAGATCATCTACAATGTGCAGGATCTGTACAAGAGTACAGATTGAAACCATGAAATATGCCCTAAACCACGCGCAGGTTACACGGCTCCCACCAGGTAACACGAACTTCAAGTAGATCCTGCAGATCATGAATGTATCATCCCTGAAAGAGTTAATGCGTTAGGTTTAAATCAATCATCTGCATATGATATGTAGATCTGTCTGCCCGAGGTGCGCAAGTTTGGGCTTCGCCCGGAGTAAGAAGGGCACTATCGAGCTGAAACACACAAACAACATTGTACCTCGACAACTCCGATTCCCAATGAATATCACAGCCTACGGTATGAGAAAGAAGATGAAATCGCAGCCTACCAATCACGGCCAACAAAAACGTCGAGCATTAGTTGGAGTGTTCCGCATGTTCACCGATCGGATCATGGGCTTGGAAAACTCGTCCAAGGCCTTTGATTCGCGGAGGGTGGTACCGTACAAGAGTTCAGCGGAGTACGCGGAAGCGCGGGCTAGGGGGGATAGCGGAGGGAGGAATTGACAGATGGCATTGGTCTAGGGATGTTTCCACAGTAGAATGGTATTTTTCTCTTAGGATACCCGAGTACCTACTCGAGTATGACCAAGCAACCAGGCTTTCGTACTCGGGTACCCGACAGTATATACCCTATCATGCAGTAGCCAACAGACACTGGCAAGGGTTTTATGTCGGGCACCACTACCGTTGATACAACTGGGACGACAGATACGTTCGACTACTGCAGCAGGTACGCTGGGTACGGCACCACACCACACCACAGCTTTCGACCGCTGCGGACATGGACTATCATAGCAACGAGACGTCCCTCTCGAGTAAATTTTTCCACGCAGACCCTCGTGGTAAGACGGTAGAAGGGAGCGGTGCGGTGCGCATGCAAAAAGGGAGAGCAAAGCGAACTATGAGCCATCAAGCACCGGCCCTCAACCCCAAGCCAATGCACTGCCGACAGCGACTTACCGCAAGCTGAAAAGCGAAACTGTCAGATCACACGAACCGACACAACACGAAGAAAATTAGCACAACATAAAGGCGGTACAATGAAGGCGGCCGGCACACGCAGTAGAAGAGCAAAAAAAAAAACATGGGAGGCGACGGCGACGAAAATAACCCCCAACCGAGGTACCACTCTGCTCGAAAACGTAAGGACAATATTCGTATCCACATTTACATCCAAACGGTCCACAAATTTCCCGACAAAGTGTACCTGGTAGGTAGGTATGGTGGTCTACCGACACAAGGTATGTGGTTGTGGTTGCCCCAACAAACATGACAGGCGCACGGTTGCTTGTGCGATATCATTGTCGTCTCGATGGTTGTCAACCCCCCCCCCCCCCCTGTCCCCCCTAAAAAAAAAGGTTCTCAGAAGGATGCAGCTGACCATTCATGCGACTTGTCTAACACCTCACGGCACTTCGCGCTCGGTGCAAGCAACACCTGCCTGGTCGGTGAAACCCCGACGTGCTCCGTCCCGGCATTGAAAGGATGCGAGGGTCTATGGTCATACGACTACGGCCATGCATGACAACGAGTACACCCCCCCCCCTGGCTCATTGAAGCTGTCATCCATATGCAAGTCCGCCTCAAATACGGTTCTTAGTAGGATGCAGCTCACGCTTCATGCGACTCGCCAGACACCTCACGGCGCTTCGCGCTTGGTGCAAGCAATGTCTGCCTGGTCGGTGAAAACCCG
>JBBMHQ010066709.1:0-13755 GCA_037834295.1 Postelsia palmaeformis
GCCCGAATCTCCGTGCCCTTTTCGACGAAGGGGTCGAATAACCAGAATCTCTCGGAATACCGATCATCCAAAAAGTTGAGAATTGTTCGCTTGTTCCACCATTTTCGGGCATCCTAAAAAATTGAGGAACGTCCGTTTGCTTCACCATCTTCGCTGTCCCTGGCAACAACAGCAGCAGCAACAGTTTTGTAGGAACGGCCTGGCACAAGGTGTTTCTGCTTCCATCTTGCGTGTTGTGTTTTGGCACTACTCATATGTTTCGGTGTCCCAATCCCAACACCAACCGAGCAGAGTCGCCGCTAACAAGTGCGCCAGCATTAGGCGAATGTACCAACAACAGCAGAACGATCAACGCGGGCCGAGACGAGAGTAGCAAAGTGACGCTTCACCGCAGCAGTAGCCGCAGCTGTAAAGCAGTGCCAGCAAACCGCAACCCGGTGGTACAGCAGTACTGCTGTGTGTTGAATGCATTTGTGTACAACCTGGCGCAACGCAGGCGACGTGTTTAGTTTTCGGGCGAAAATATTCTGCAAAAAACATATGTGTTTGCAGTATTTTCAACTCAGTGCGAGTTTTCCAGATGTATGTCAATACGTCACAAAGGTCAGATCTTGAAGTGCGGTTGCTGTTGTGACGCTATCTCTATGATTAGGCTGCACCGCTGCTGCTGACTGTTTGTTATTCATCGGTTCTCGTGCTTTCATGAGAAATTCTGAATGAATAAGTAAGTGTGGACACATATCATCTCGCTCCTTGCTCAGCATCCGTTTATCCCCACAGCAACACCAAGTGTGTGCAGCACGTCTTCGTTCCTATTTCCCGGAGCGGCAAAAACTGTGGCACAATCACGCTTAACACCATAAGCGCCGCTCGTACTTGTCACAAAGGGAAGGCTGGAATGTTAAACATTGACTGTCACGAAGTAAAGAGCTTGAGAGCTTGAGGGACGGTGTAATACAGATGCAATGCAGCAGCAGAGCGAAAGGTGAAACGCCGAAATAACGGGCGTTCCATTATCCTGCGCGGCTCAGCGAGGCGGAACGCAATCACTGGAAACAGAGCCAAGCTTGCTCGATTTTTAACGCTTCGGTCATGCAACGCGGAGCCCGGCTAAGGCCCAAAGGTGTGTCGTAGGACCTACAGGCCGCGCAGCCGAGACTGCGACAAATGGCCCGCGGCCGGCGGAGGAAAAATGGTAAAAGTGCAAAACAAGTACGTTCGGTGTATCATGAGTACCCGGTATCCATGAATTTCTGTAGATGTCATGGGTCATGCAATATCGTCAGGCAAAGCGAGAAAATGTAGTTAGTAGTACCGGAGACATGGGCGTGGTAAGTGATGGGGTCACACAAATGAGCGAAAACGCTGTTGTAGATGCGTTCTGTTTTTTTTGTTCCATGCCCACAACCGGACCGCAAACAGTATTAGCCCAGTTGTGACTTCAGGAGGAAAAGGCGACCATTCGGAGCAGGTGACGATCCTGACCCTGCTAACGGAACGGCGCTTTGTGGAATACTCGATAGAAATTGAAAATATATGCAATAAAAAAAAGTTATTACTTAGCGTGTGCTCGAAGCATGAAAAAGCACTCAATTACATAAAACTATTGTACTACAGTGTCGGATACACCCTGCCTCACATTAATGCGTGGCTCATATAAGTTTTTTTTTAATGGTTTCGCGTACTGCTGCTGTGCTGTTCGCAGGCGGCCCCGAGCCACTCCCCTCTGAACATCCTACTCAGTACGGATTACCCCGAGATGTTCGAGGTGAAGACCGTCCAGATGGTGGTCGCCCTTAAGTGGTCTATCTTCGGACGCAGGTAATAGCTGGTGCTGTGTTGATTAGTGTAGGGTATCGGGTATCGCGCCTGGTTCGTCGGTGCTTGCGGTATAGTATGCGCCCAGTTATTATACCGAACCCCAGCCTCCTTGCATAGCACCTCCGCCAACATTGAGCCTGTCTTCAAACCTTGTCGCGAACGGTGTCATCTATCAAGATTGTTCGGGATCTCGTTCTGTCGAAATTCGACAGAGAAACACCCAAAGAGGAAACCAAAAGTGAGAAGACACAAGAAGACCGACGTTGCGCCCCCCATGATGCCTCGTAAACCAAAGTAGGTACTACGTCTGGGAGCTCGGGCGGTTCCTTTTCCTGTCCGTGAGTTTCGTCATTGGCTTCATTTTTTGTGGCGACTCGGCACATGACAACGTAAAGGTCAGCTGGCGGGCTTGTTGGAGTTTTTTTGTTTTCACGTGATTGGGTGTAGGCGGAGGGACAGGGGTGGCATGCGCTTCTGGAACACGACGGCGCGAGGGGGTGGGTTGGAGGGTGGGGGACAAGAAAATGAGGCGGGAAATGTGGAAAAGGATATGGCAAAGCGCCACGTAGTTAGTAAACGCTATGGAAAGGACAGGCACTGGAGACAGGGGGGGTGGGCATCGGGTAATACGCGCGTGCTTACACTATACTTCATGAAAGGGGGCGTGAAGGGGGGAAGTGGAGGAGATGAACGGTGGGGAAGACGGGAGAGGGAAAGCGAACCCACTGTTTCTAGGAGGTGGTTGGCGGAAAAGAGTCGGTGGAGCGGGTGATAGGAGGTGCAGAATGGCATGAGGACTATGGAGCGGAGAAGTGTGTGGGCAAAGTTAGAGGCTGCGTTGATCATCGCTCGGAATGCATATAAAGTTGATATGGATATGTATACTGTTGGAAGAGTACTTGTGTAGGCGCTGTCTCCGTGAGAAGATATGCCCGAGGTGGCACACGTGGAGGTGGCCCCATATGACCGTGACGGGCATTTGCGTGTTCGTAGCTCAGGACGATTGATCAATACAGCGATGATGTCTGTATCAACTCATGATAAGTGGTCTTTCAACAGTAGGACAGAACAGACTGATCTCATCCGTAGCATTGTCAACACGTACACGCATTGAGGACAGTATAGAAATACCAAAGACTGCCTTCATAGCCCGGACGTTTCGTAACCGATAATGTTGAATCGTCACATTCGAACATTATGATGATGAAGGAGAAAACCCTGGAAAAAAAGCCGATTAGGAGGCAGGTCGTGGGAACAACTACCATCTTAGGAATACGCACACGCTGCGGGTAAGTGCACTCTACCGACTGTCGTGCACGCTGACAGCATTTTCTGCGAGAGCATACCTTCATACTTATGGTGGCATCTGAGCTGATTTTCAGTGCAGTCATCATCCTGGTCAACAGAATTGGACATATACTGTACGGATACCGAGTAGCCGAAGAGGAACTACTGAACTTGTGCAATAGCCTAGCCGCGTACTGTGAATACCGGCTCATCCAACCTAAAGCCCGCCTAGCGTACTCGTTCGTATTGTATGCGCCTCAACATTTGATCAATGAAATCTACGCTCCTGAATCCCCGCACATATTGTTATGACGTGGGGTGATTGTGCTTGAAGATTATGGAATTGGTGGAAGGGTTGGGTCGAATGCAACGGCCATGCCGAGCTTGCTCCGGGTTACGACTTTGTTTTTTTTTTGCTTGTTTTCTGATGTGTATGCTTCTTCTGATCGCTTGTTTCTTCGTGTGCTTGTACCATTTGCTCGTTTGTGTTGATTCGCGAGCTAGTGCTTCTTGCGCGTGTTGTGTTTGTTTGCTCGGTTTACGCTATTTTACTGCAGTCGCGAGCTTTTCAAACGTCCAAATACATCCGTCATACTTCTATCATTAAGAGTAATATTCCGGTTAAACAATATAACGGTAGCGGTAGGAATGCACAAACAATATAACGGTAGTGTACCAAAACAAATGATAATTGAACTGACATTTTAATTGATTCCACCACAACCGTCGATCAATCTATGGTTGAGGTGCAGGCAGCGATCGGGACGCGCGTGCTGTGCTGGTGTTTGACCTTGTTCAACCTCGTGGTCGAGGAAGGACGCGAGCTCAGAGCCGCGAAGACCGTCAAAAAGTAAGAAAGGACTGCACAAGACCTGCAATAATGTTGTTGGTCAATGAGGTAATGCTGATGTTGCAGGCGATCGAGGTGGTGTCCGTATTGGTGGCTGTAGTGATGGCGGGCGGAATAGGGGGTGGCAGCAGCTGTGGCGGTAGTGTTGGTGATGTTGGTGGCAGTGGTAATGTTAGTGGTGATGCTGTTTGCTAAGGGTGATAAGTGGCATTCGAGAAGATGTCGTTTCTGCTGTTGTTGGCTTTCGATTTCGTGCCGACAATGATCACCCGCCCCTGTCTTCCAGCACCATCATGCCCGCCTCGCCTCCTGCTCCGCCGGTACTCTTCATCAGTTCTTCTAGAAAAGGCCACGCCGAACGGTCGTCTTCTCGATACTACAAAACTTGAATATTTCCCACGTTCTTCTTGCTTCCCCGACACATTCGGTCGTCGATTTCGTTTCACCCGAGGAGCATCGCCTCGCCGCTTACCCCTAACTACGAAGCGGAACGAAACCGAAAACGAAGCAAGAGCGACCGAAACAAGCGACACCAACAAGAAGCTACGATTAGCCAACCTACGTGTTGTAGTTGCCGAAGAAAATTAGTAAACGACAGCCCGAACTCGATTCGTTTTCGGAAGAAGGCGGTATAGTATACCTGGTACGTCGTATTGCAGTTCACCTAAATCTATCGACGAGACAGTTGGGTTCGATGATAGCCGAACTCGATTGAAAGCCAACTTGGAATTGAGGATATGGCGCCAAAACCATTTCGGCGTTTGGGCTCCGCCCGCTCATCCGTACGTACGTGTGTGCGTGAGTACCGTTAGACGATCTCTGTTCACTGCTGCGATCTATGGTAAACTGCACGTGTGCGGATTTTTCTTTCAAATGTTCTTCTTCACATTCAAGTGTTCGTTCCGCGGTTGGGCCTCTAGCGTATACTCATTGACCGTGCTGATGTCTCATCCTAGATACAAAAGCTCCGCGTCCACGAACAATACAACAAGGAATATACATGAGGCAGATGCAATGCAACTTTTATATCGCGGTTTAGCTACAGCGATGCCGAAGGTACCAAACACAAAACGTTGAACGTATTCACACAAACCAACGTAATCCGTAACTTCGTACAAACAAGCCACACACGAATCAGACACAATCAGCAAATAAAATATTGAGTGAAAAAACGAAAGAAAAGCTGAGAGCTATTCTTGTAGAGTGGTAACTGGTGAATCTAAACAAATACATTTACATTGCGCGTTCGTGTGTCCATTTGTCGTGTATGATGTTTGCGGGTTTTCGGCGCCCGCTGTATAAAGGTACTTGATGGGTGGCTGGAACCTTCAATCCGTTGCCGCATACGTGTTGATTCTGGTGCTGATACCCGTGTTCACGCTGTGGGGACATGAAGATCAACTGTCCAACGACGAATACATTGCTGATGATCACGAGCACCCATACTCAAAGGAGGAAAGGGTAAGTGAGGTCGTAAGGGGTTGGGGGAGGTCAGGAAGGGAGGCGTCGGTTGGGATGGCATTCTGTTTCAGTCGTTCTTTGGATTTCTTCATTCGGTCGCAAGGAGGTGTTCGGTAGGGCTTGTCCCAATGTATGCCGACAGTATTTCCTCGGCAAATACCCTTCCCGAAGTCCTCGGTAATATTATGCAGGGCCTTGATACTCTACCGAACACTTCAGTAAGGCTCGGTAGGAACTCGATATCTGTACCTGAACTTCGGCACATTCGTCACGACCTTAATACCTGTACCCGACACTTCGGTAAGGGTGTACCGGCGGTATTTACCCCGTGGAAGTGGTTCAGTACCGCCTCAATACTTTACGAACTCGATATCGGTACCCGACATTTCGGCAATAATTTCTCCATGACTTCAATACCGGTACCTGACAGATTGGTAAAAGATCTGCGACCTCAATACGGGTACCGAACAATTTGATGAGTTCCGGGGTGTCCACTAACAATCCACCGGGTGCCGGTATACCCAGCCGAATATACTAATTATTCATTGATGATTGACTCGGTATGGATGGATGGATTGATTGACTGACTACTGAATCAATGGATTGATTGACTGAATGATTGCTTGGTTGATCGGTTGACTGATATATTCGTTGATGGATTCATATACTGTCCGACATTTTAGATGTGTTTGCTTGGCTGGGTGCTTCCACGTTTGCTTGTTTCAATTTTGCAGGTTAGGCGAGTGATGACGGCCCTAGCGACCTTGCTCCTGTTTACCCGGCTGACTGAGCACTTAGCGGTGTGGAAGTCGACCGGAGTGTTTATCGCGGTGATCCGGATGATGATTGTGAACACCGCCAGCTGGTCGGTCCTCTTCATTCTGTTCGAGGTGGGACCGCAGTTGCAGCAGTGCTGGTACTATAGTAGTGAAAGCAGGATTCATTGTTATGTTGTAGACGTGGCAGTGGTTGCACCAGTGGTTGAAGTAGTAGTAGCTGCAGTGGTAACAGTAGTACAACCAGTTTTAGTTTCATATCTAGAAGTTTCAGCGGCAACAATTGTAGTAGTATTAGTAGGATAGCATCAGTAGTGGCAGTAGTACTGTTAGGAGCAGCAGTTAGTGGCAGCAGTAGGAGGGGGAGGAGGAGGAGGAGAAATAGTAGCAGTAAGTAGTGGTATTGACAAAATGAATACTTATTGTTGCCGTTTGATCACTTCGTACACGAGTCGTTGGTCGTCGGCCTTTTGAGAAGCGGTGGCAGGAGTTTTAAGACTTAACCATTCCAGTCTTCATCATATCGTGGGTGGGGCATTACTCGGCCAGAAAGAGCAAAACCAAAGTGCTTCTGTGTGGCAATTTCCTGGCCACACACAAAGGATCCCAACGACCTGAATTTTCGACAGCATTCGAAAAGAAATATTCGGATCCCCGTGCCAGTCTCCGTAGATCACATAACGTAAACAATTCAGGCAGTAGTGCGAGCATGTCCGACAGCCTCCCTGATTGTGGCGTACTGTTTGCAGAGCTTTTGTCCCTAACTAAAATTGTAAATATCCACAATCGCCAAACCGTAATGTATCTTGCTTTGACACTATTGTTAGCAGAATAATTAGAAGGGCGTATTATTCCCGAAACATGAGTAAAACAGTTCATTCACAACTATAGGACGACTCCCTCCTGGCTGTGAACTTAAACCCATATCACTTCTAAAAAGCTCGGACCATTTCTTGAAGACCCTGCATTGCTGCGTCCTCTCGATCGCGTGTCAATTGCTACGGAAGCACTGGTGCCACGTGCACCTTCGAGACGTTACGGGCACAACTATCCGTGTTGATCTGGTTGGTCAACTTCTCCCGTACATACCAGACACCTATTTTGTTGTACCTCGATAGTACTCAGCACATAGTATTCCATTCCATGAACATCATAATCCGACTACTAAATACCAAACCGCCAGAATCTCCAAAAATTCAAGCCCGCCGACCGATGCCAACGAAAACCGTACATTAACATTGTGCACGTTCAAGCTTTTACATTTCTCCATCAGCGGCTGTCATAATTTCGGTACACTTTTCGCAAGTGGTGAGACAGGCTTGCGTTGTTAGTGATTAATCTACCTCGCAGGCATTAGGAAACGGAAAGCAAAGGATCCGTGTTGGAAATCGCAGCTCGCAGGCCACATACAGATAGGAAAATAAAAATAAAGCAGATGGTAAGAATGCGAGAGGGGTGCGAACGAGCGCATTCACGAACGCCCTCGATCACCTCGGCTCTAAGGCGACGTATATATATGTTACGGGTTGGCTAGTCCAGGGCATATTGTAGAAGCGTCCCGATGATCGATCGAGCTCCTCCTCCCGCACCCCATTTGCGAAAATCATCCGTGGTCCTAATAGTCAATAACTACTTGTATGTGTATCGATCGCAGAGTGCTGACGGGTACGGTTCTGTTCTTTCAAGTTCCTCCATGTTGCTTGAGTATCTATACGACAGGCTACGGTCCTGCGGTTACTTCTGATTGTCATCACGATAATAGTCTGCTGTTGCTCACCAGATATATCAATACCCTGTCGTCTAGGGTTGAAATGGAGGGGAGGTCGTTCGCGAAATCTGTAAATCGTTGCCGGTTTCCCTCTGCGGCCTCTGTTAATAGTTCCAGAAGAGCTTATGGTAACGGACATCCGAAGAAGGTACACAGCCAGGGGAGCTGGTTTGTGAGACACTCGCAGAAGCAAGAACGTTTCTCACGAAACTACTAAGGAGGCATATGAAGCTATCAAGCCAGTAGGCGCCTTGCGGAACGTTGTGCGGCACGTCGAACTTGTCGTCGTTTCAGGCGTAACATGTGAAACAGACTCGGTGTGCCGTATAGGTACGAGGTACATTTAAAAATCACACCTGTTTCGCGCTTGTCAGCCCTCCCGCCGGCAATTCCTCGCACCGCACGCTTGGGGTCGTCCAGGCTCCGTGACGCGGGCTGTGGTCTTCTTGAGTCGCGCGAGCTGGCTCATTACTAACGGACTAGGTGTCGACCAACGGAGTCAATCCAGGCCATGTAACCCCCTCCCCAACTGTGTTTGTGTTTGGCGTTTTGCTTAGCTGTTTTTTTTCTGTTAGCCACAGATACCATGATCAGCTCTCGAAACCGATCATTTTTGACGCAGCCACGCTGTAAAGCAGCTGCGCTCCAACCTTCAAGAGCTCACTTTGATGCGTGTGTGCATGTGTGCCATCTTGAGATGGCAGACCGTGACCTCCTACGGCAAGAAGCAGAATAACACCATATGCGGCGCAATTTCACTTTTTGTTGTTGTGCTGTCTCACACAGTTCTACGAGCTCTTGACATTCGGGGCAATTTATAATACAGCAGCAGCGGCACTTCATGACTTTCTCTTTGTAGAGACCAGGAACTGAACGTGCGTATATAGGCAGGCGGCTGCGATTTTCTGGACAATGTTAGGGTGATTCTGACTCATGTCTCCTCTGAGTTGCGACGAACTCGCCCTGTACGTAGACAGCCCAACAGCAGCAGCACCGCAGCAACGAACCTCACATAGACTTGTATACGCAGCAACGCCCGCGATTCCCCATTCAAAAATGCGAGAACCCTCGGGTTTCACAAACCTCTTCAGTACTGCAGTCCTGATTTGGGGACAAACGAGTTCGAATTGGAATGGTTCGCCCCCAAAAAATGACTGCAGTACTACTGGATTTAAGCACACCGAAACAGAGTTTCGTAAGCTTTGGACTAGTGTATGACATATCCACGAGTGATGCCGCCTCGAGATGCGAGTGAAACCTCTTCCCGTGCCCCCTTGTCGTGCGAGTGTGAACTCATTCTTAACCCGTGCCCCCCCCACCACACGATGTTGGCGTTGACGCGGGTTTGAAGGGCGTGATATGCCACACAGCCCACTTGATACCCGACACCCGTTGCTTGATGGCAGAGGAATAAAGTGCCTAATGCACCCACTAGTGTGATGGGTCGGACCGGGAGGGCTTCACGCGCGATCTCTCATGGTATCAGGACGCACGGGAGACATGAAGACGCGAAGTAAAACACTGTGGCACCTCTCAGGTACATAGGAAATGTACCTGGGAGGTTACGCACAACCATCACGTACATCTCGTAGTCTCAACAGCCTCCCTACTAGATGAACGAGGTTCCTAATTGCCCATAATATGATGATGACCTGCCAAGATCGCCAATCATTCAAATTTGAATCATCGCCCCCAAGAAGCCATGAGAAACAAAATATAAGCTATGCAGGATTATACTACAGCATCTCCCCCGACAATGAACGGAAACTTATCCCGGACAAACGGTCGTCAGCTGAATGAATTGGGGTGAACCTCGTGCCCAATGCGACAATATAAATTGTAGGTACATCGAACATATATCACCAGTAGTGCCTGTAACCGGTGTCGCAGGCCTCAATGTTAGCTTAAAATTCGAATCTCAAATCTCCACCCAAGGTCGGTTCTTGGGCAGTCAGAGACATGGATTGAGAAAGCCGATTTCTATTCCGAGGCAAAATCGGCTTTCTTACTGTTGTAAAAAATCAATTTCGAAACAATGTTTTTCGAGGATTGTTTCAACTGGACTTTTGTAGCCGAGAAAACTGAGATTTTGATCGAGCACCGAATATTGATCCATCGAGCTTCGCAAAGGTTGAAAATCACGTTGCATACTGTACGGGTATCATTCACCCACACCACAACAACACGACATACGACACGAGCCCATAGCACAACGTCGGTGAAGCTGGCTTTGCTGCTGTCACTCTTACTGCTGCTCGTGGCGAGTCGGCGTGATACATCCGTATCCACGCCCGTCGGCAGCAAATGCCAGCACCCAATGGCCGCAATGCGTGGTATCGATTACTTTTTGCCAACTGCTGCGCTGGCTGTAGCTTGGGTGGTTCTACAACGAATCCAGCTTCACGATGGCCCCGAGGACGAGTTGGAGGAGAGCGCCCCGCGTGTGAAGCTTGCACGCGCCTCGAGAGAGAAGCGAGGCATCAGCACATATTCATGTGTGATTGGGAGCAGCCACTGGAAGATGAAGACCTCTCTTATCCCACGAGCATTGCGGCAAATAAGTTTCGAACCGACTGCCGCCCCCGCTGCTCTTTTTCTTGGATAATCAAGTTATTGACAGTATCGCTCCCTCTCCAGAAATAACACAAAACAACTATGTATTCGATCCGACAAGCGACAGGAAGAGTAATCGATTCACAAACCGGCTGAAAAAAAAACAATCGGAAACCGGCCTTTTCATACCAAGTTTCCGACTGCACAATAGTTAGACTAAACATTTAACATCAAAACCTGAATAATTCCCGAACATAAGGTACTAACGAAATAATTCCCCCGGTGATCAACTCAGCACACTGCTGCCGAAACTTAAGTGCCCCGGTGATCAATCGAGTATCGACGTCGTGCACAGCAGAGTACGTAGGAGCACCCAGGATTTTCCCCAGATGCCAGAAGCCACGAACCGGACCTTGTTAGTCTTCTTTGGTGCAGAACACTATTAATAGGTTCGTACAAATAGCAAAACACCCAGAGTCGAAACACCCAAGCCATTCTGAAAACAATACCTGCTAAGGCTCAACTCGAGAAAAAAAACTGTTCCTTCCGCACGAGAAACGCCCCATATCCAGTTTATCACCATCACGCAGCCAGACTTCCGGCTCATAAAGTAGTCCTCGCATCACAGTCCCGTCTTGGGGGAACACCACATAATTTCTAAGTAGTTTGCCCCTAAAATGGACTCGCAGTCCTGAAATGTTCAACGTGTCAGACTTAGTGCAGCCGATTCGCATATATGTCCGCATACAACCTATTTCATTCCTGTACACTACATACGTACCAGGGGCATAATTAGGATTCCAGCGCGTGGTGCTCGCCGCGCACGAAGAGCCGAAGGGAAGGTGCCCCCCCCCCATGGAGGCTTGAAGACGAACCATTCAAACGTATGTACGTACATTTTCTTGAAATGACATTCGTTTGAAGGCAGGCAGGTGCGCACTTGACTACCGGGACTATTGGGGGTTGACGAGATGGAGGTGTGCTGAGCACTGGCGAGAGAGCAGCGTGGTAAGGAGCAGAAAAAATCGACGGCCGACTGCAAGTCACAAGAGTTACCGCTTGTTGTGTGACAAATTATGACCAGGGCCCAACCAGTGACCGACTTGTGTTACTGTTGCTGTCGCAACAAACATGTACAGCACACAGTCTGGCCCACCATTGCAACACAGTTTCGGCATTGAACATGTCTCTAGCCAACACTCTTCTAGCCAACGATACACACAACGAGTCCACCACTTTATTTGCGTCACTCCGGGCAGTGCAAAGCCCTCCGCTGTGTACTACGTCTAACTACCGACCTATACAATCAATGGTGCGAGAAGAACTTGTACACAACGGATATTTTGGCCAGTCAGTGGCACTAGGCTAGTACAGAGTGCTGAAAGTTCGCAAAACGCCCACCACATATGTAGTTTGTCAATGATGACACATCAAGCCGATTGATTACATCCTTCAATCACCTGTACAGTACTGTCTCATCATGAATCATACAACCAATACCACAAAATATGTCGACAGCTTCGTCTCGAACGCGGATGTAGCATGCGCACAGCTTAATGGACCACTTCGTTCGTTCCCACCACTACGTAAAATAAAACGTAGTGTTTCTGCATCGACCCTGTGCGAAACTGTGTCTTTCCGCCGAAACTGCCAGGTAGTTGTATCCCCGTGAATCCCGCCCGCTTTTGACACAATATTCCACGTCCACGATACAACGCGAACACGTGGAGTAATGCATAATAGTTCTAGACAGAGACTAGTTTTCCCCTACGAGGCACACGATGGCTCATGACATCATCGCGGCCTGGCAAAGATACGCGTATAGTCAAATCGAGCCATCTAACCAAAGCAACCAACTTGTTTTTCAGTGTCCAGCTTTCAACGTCCAGCTCCGGAGACCTCTTTATGTCATTCTTCAGCTGGACTACGATCCTGTGTCGTCTTCTCACGGAGTGTCTCCTCCGACCCCCGGCAAGACACGCGGGCTATGCCTCCATTACCCCAGTCCCTTATCGCTCTCCTCATCCTCTGGACCGCCCTTGACTCCGAACACCTCTCCATCACCGCGGGGTTCCTCGTTTCCTCCTCGATGGTTCCCCATTATGCGGCTCCTGCTTGAGTGGTTGCATAGTCGTGATGATGCGCTTGCTCCGCGGCGCACCGATCACGGTAGCTTTTGTTGTCCCCTCCGTTCTAGGGGGTACCTCCTGCTGTTCAGGCAGGCGCTTCTGCTCAGGTGCACCCACTGGTGCGCTCACTCTCGCGCGTGGGGACCTCCCTCCCACGTCAGCGGGGGTCGGCAAGATCGAAGGAGCAATCTTTAGACCCGGGCAGCTGCGTATTCTGCACTACACGCGTATTACACATTAGTGTCTCGACTTGCTCGTGTGTACGATATGACACATCCACTTTCGCACTTAGGGAAATAGTTCTCGCCATGATAATCGGCCGGCTAGGAGAAGCCCTCCGCTTCGTCTCACCGGGCAAGTGCCTCGTTCTGCATTACCCGGGTGTTGCCCTCCAGGCTCTCGTCAACCTCCGCTCTCTCCCCTCTCTATATATATACATCGATATATCTGTCGACTTCTCTCTTTGACATTTCTCCTCCCCTTGCGCGAATATAACCACGTCAGCCTCAAGCTGTTTCCTTTGCACGTGGTAGAGCCACTGCGGTTTCTGCTCCTGGTCAAGCCATTGCTGCTTTAGTAGCCGTCGTTGCGTATCGAGCTGCTGCTTGAGTTTCTATTGTTGATGAAATGACCGGTCGTGCTGCTACTGTTGATGATGCTGCTGTTGATGCTGTTGCTGTCGACCCTGCTATATTAGCCAATCTTGCGGTGGTACTTGCTTAGCGCGAGTTAGGACACGGCTGTAGTAAATGTAGTGGTACCCGGGCGGCGGTAGTCCGACGTAAACGCAGGCATGGAGCGGTGGGGTCGGAGTGTTCATGAATTTCACTACCGTTCTGCTCCGTGGTTGAGGGTGGCCACCCCGCTCGCACCGTCTGCGTCGGATCTCGCCCGTGACGCGTGTGCTCGCCTCGCTTCCACTTATGACCGAACTAGACCTCCGTCCCAGCAAGCCCTAACCAGAGTGTATTTTCAATTGGAGCTTCACTAACAAGTTCAGTGCAATCACTAGTGTGATGAGTTGGGCCTGGATGGGTCCACGAGTGGGTGCAGTACCCGGACGCCCGGGATGAATAAAGAGATGGAACGTAACACATATATATCGAACTC
>JBBMHQ010066720.1:0-13755 GCA_037834295.1 Postelsia palmaeformis
AAGGGTCATGACCAAGCCCACGGGTCGGTTCAAAAAGTTTTTGAAATATCACGGGTCGGGTCGGGTCGGGTCACCCTTAATGGAACCTACCCGACCCGACCCGTCCGAAAAAACAGCCCTGTTCTTTCGCCTGTTCTGCTTCTAATATATGCCAGGGAAAGGGGCTAATGTGAAAACATCAAGCACATGAGCATCACCCCGTCACGAGGACCATGGAACAAGGGCGGGCGGCGTGCAATGCAGCTTGCAAAACCTGAACGTCATTCATATACATGTTTCAAGAAAAACTATTTTTTTAAAAGCTTCCTATTTATATTTGTGAGTCTCAGCTGTTGGCGTATGCCATGTGAGCCAGAGCAACTATGTCAAGTCTAGATACGCTTCAAGTTCTTGGAACGGGATCACCGAAACTCTGAACAAGCTTGAAGCCACTCTCAATGCGCCCGACCAGACTCCACTAGAAGGAGCAACGCGGACGGCAAAATACCCTACCTACGCTGTGGTACGTGCCGCGCCTGGCTACCGGCGAACGCGAGCATCCACAAGAAGAGGCACAACAACAACAACAGCAACGACGGAAAAAAGGAACTCGAGCAGCAGTCCGCGGCAAAGCGGCAATGAGCCGTTCGTACACAGTATAGTAGTAGTGATTGATAAACAGCAGGCAGCTAATGGCTGTGCCGTAAACTATCAACTACTTCAAGTACGCTTTAACTGACACTAACTACACCAGGCCACCGGCCGAGAAAAAATAAAATAATCATCCCGCCCGCCATTTCACGAAAACAACTGCTGTACCAGGTATCTCATAGAGGGTAATACAATACAGGATCGGCCCTCTCGCAAGAAACCTGAAGGCAGATAGATGTTAAACCAGCATCCTTATTCCGGCGGAGAGAGTAAGGGATACTGTACCACTTTCCATCGCGAACTATAGGGACCAGGGACCACTTCTATAATAATATTCAATAAAAAAGTGTCTTCTACTTCGGGACAGAGTGATAAGACTTCTTACGGATAAGGCACCACTCCTACAAGGGCAGACTTCCTGCAGACGGCGAGCGCCTAGTAGGCTACATACTTTTTTCCTTTTAAAAACGTTTCTACTTTATCTTAGTAGGCTATGATTCCCTTTTTTCAAAACTCGGGTTTTCTCACGAGAGAACCGACACCGCACTAAGAGGACCGAGACCGCATTAACAGTAGGAAAGTGCATCGTACACCGCGGACCGCGAACGCTCACGCGCAGTTGCTCGCTGTCATCAGTGGCACTATCAGTAGCACTCACAGCAGTGTTGATTTTATTTGCCGCGTACTCTTCAGAGCAGGAATGGGCCTCACCGAGAAACTAAAAAAGGTCGAGCAAAAGAGGAGGACGAGGCTATGTTTCACTCTGCTTGCTAAAGTGGGAGTTCCAGCTTTGGGGTGGAGGGGTGTCGGAAGGGGGTGGGGGGAGTACCTACGGGTGACGCTTTTGCGACAGAAAAAGAGAGAGGAAGAAGCGGTGTTGGTGCGAAGGCAACTGGTCATTGGTCCACCGTTAGTCCACCGCTCGTAAAAAAGTTGTAAGTTTCAAAGCGTAAGCCGAGTCACCCAGGTGGGCTATGTATGCATTCGAACTCTCAGCGTTGGATAAGACTGTGCCACACCCCAACAATCCCATCGAAAACGTGAGCAGTCACGTAGACTACTACAAACCTGACCGACAATATAAAAACAATGTGGACATAAATATCAGAACAAATCGGACCTTATATTTCCGTCCAGAGTGATTTATACTAAGGAATAATATATATACCAGGTATACATTTACATCCTATGAGGTCATATAAAAGCCGCAGTACGCGCGATGGGACGCATCATACACAGCTTACAAAACGTAAGTTTCGACAAAATCCTCGATCTCACAACTGATCATATACTTCGACGTATAGATACATATGCTTGAATTGTTGATGTATTTGTCGTCGCTGGGCAAGTACAGCAGTATATGACATATAACGATGCCACACTCCGCAACCCCATAGAAACCAAGGTCCCGTGCCTGTAGGACGTATGACACCGAGCGCGTGCCCATGCTCATGCTGATTGGGTTTTCGCCACGCTCCTCCCGGCCCTCCTGAAGTATACAGCAGTATAATGATACATCAGCACCAACCGTTGTATCGGCCGGCGCATGTATGGATATAAATACGATACCAGGTACAAACATGTCCGGAAAGGTGAGGACGGTTCTGGTTGTCAACTCTTTTAGACTGCTGTAGAACTACAGTAGTCAGTCTTGTTTTGGGGACAAACCAGTCAAATTCCAAGTAGTTTACGCAATCAGTCCCCACATTTCCGGAGAGAGGGGTACGGTCCTTGTACTATGAATACGACATCTATTAATAGGACACCTACAGCACCAGCGCACTCGGCAAATCAAGTACCAGGTATATACTAGTATCACATAAGCATACCTGGCACATCGCAGTACCTGGTCCACCGACTGCTGCAGTTTCGGTTTTCAGTTCATGTCCCAACAGCAGAGCGGTGCCCTCTGCGTTTTTACGACTGCACCTGACGATACAAAACAGTAGAGACCACTCTGATGGTCGGAAATACCACTCTGATGGTCGGAAATACAACGATTGTTTATTAATATGAAGGCCGATTGGTCCTTACATTTCCCCCAGATTGGTATGAGCCACGATGAGCTGCGGGTGGAAGCTTCTGCCGTACCGATATCCCTTCCTCCCTTTCTTCCATTGTACCGCCGGTCTGTGCCCTTTCGAGGGGAGATTATCACATACCACTCTGTCCCGAAATATAACGACCTATTACGGCGGGCCATAGTAAGCAGGACCTACGGTAAACACAAAAACCAATATATTTATCGATCCCTTCTAACAATATGTGGTCCTATTTACTATGCCCCCCCGTAATAGCGGACCATAAATAGTCGCCGGCCCTCGCTTTTTTATCGCCAACCCTCTATCTCGGTCGGCGTGGGATCAGGGTTCTTCGTGGCCCCTGCCGGCGGCTAATTATTTGCCCAGATTCAGTTTGAAGCGCTCAGGTCCGGGTGGGATGAGGATGGCGTGGGATAAAGGTGCCAAGTGGGATCAGGGTGCAACTATTCGTGCAATGTTTGTAGACCAATGAAACATCCCGAAAAATCAGTGGTTGGCCATTCGAAGTATTCAGAGTCGTATCAGGCCCATTCAGTGCTGCAGCAGTGCTACCTACAGCAGTGCTCAATGATATTTTCATACCAGGTACAAAATGCGTTGATTGCTTCGTTTTGCGCTTGCGCTTCCAAGCAGCGTGGATTGAACCGCCGCCTCGTGATATCGATATCGACAGTACCAAAGTACGGAACTACAAACTGCTGTTGGAAAATATGCCGAATTTCAAGTGTAATAGAATAACACAGCCCCAACGACGGATGTTCAAGACGATCTTCCCCGAAACACGTATGCCTCAAGGGGGGCAGCACACAGCGCAAAAGGCGGCGCTGGAAACTAGTAATATTGGTGGTCGAGATATTCCCATAGACGCGTCGCTTGGCGTTGGCACCCTCTCCGATGTCGAGCAAATCAGCTTGGAGATTCGTCCGAAGGGGTGTGGTATATATCACCCTGTGTGATACGGTGTGTTTATCTTACCACCGTATGATGCGGCGTGTTATCTTCTCACCCTGAGTGATACGGTGTGTTGTCTCATCGCCTGTGCTTCAAGGTGTGTTTTCCTATCATCTGCGTGATGCGGTGTGCTAATATATCACCACCCGTGTGAAACGGCAGTGTTATCCTATCACCCGTGTGATACGGTGTGTTATCTTATCACCGTATGTAATACGGTAAGTGTGTTGTCTTATCGCACATGTTATACGGCGGCGTGTTATTTTATCATTTTATCACCCGTGTGATACGGAATACAAACGCGAGCACGAGTACGTACGTATACGTAGCATGAACCTTGGATCATGTGTATGTACATACCAAGAAACATACCGTTGTTATTGATAGTACTGGTCCCTATTAACAGTTCAATACAGTACTCGAGATACCAGACATACCAGGGGACAAAACTGAAGTTTGCATGTTGTTATTAATTGCTGTTGTACGGTCTACCGCTCTACTGGTCTTTCAGTATTTTCCTCCTGCTCTTAGTATGGTATTACAGCTGTATTATTAATAATAGTCATCGGTATTGACAATATTGATACGAACTATTCTTCATGTCAGTTGCTGGTAACATCTGTTTCGTATATACCGGTACTGCAATTTGTTCAAGCACACACAAACACAGCTGTCGAAACTTCTATTAGCAATGCTGCGTGGAAAACTCACAGCAGATTGCGCACGTACATATGGCATACATATTTCTATGCGATCAGGAACAGCAGCGGTATTCTATTATAATAACATCGTGCTCGTCCTGACCGTGCCGCGGATACATCCAAAGGAGTACTCAAACTGGCAAAGCACAGAAGGGAACCCCATCCAGACTCCAGACTGAATTAAAAAAAACGAGACAACCAACAAGGGTCCACCCCACCGGGCGGGCGCGGTGCTTGATTTGTGCATCCAAGCATTAACTCTTAAGTACTGCAGTTCTGTTCTGGGGACAGAATACTTAAAATTTGACTAGTTTGTCCCCAAAACTGATATAAAGAGACTGCAGTAATAACAGTCTGAAAGGGTTAAAAGCAAAGATGTGAGGAGGCATGTCAAGCCAGACAAAATGTGCGCTGTCAAGTGTGTAGGGCCGGGTGATCCACAATAAAACCTAGTAGTTTGGTGTCAGTCAAGGCATGTCAAGGCAAAGTTGCTGTTTATCAAGGGGTGAAAATACTGTCTCCTGACATGTCTGGGTTATAAAGCATGCAAGAACCCGAGCTAAAATCCGAAGCATTCAAAGCATCCCGGCCCTGTCACCCGAAAGCCATTTTCTCGAGCTACAATGCGATACTGACGCACGAAAACGCGACAGAAGCGGAACAGAAGTAGCGACGGTGTGCTTGTGGCACCTATCCAGACTCTATCAAGGGACAAACGCGTTTGACAGGATGCACACGAAACATGCAAAAACACCCGGAACAGAAGAAACGACGGCGCTCATGGCATACTTTCGGACCCTACCAGGTACAACAACAAAAAAAAAAACTTCGAGACTTATTTCACTGTCATCGCAGGGGAAAAAAATGCAGACGCCGGACAGATGGATGATCGATTCCTACTCCATGATCTATAGTTTTTCCGTGGCAGATGGATTCCTGATCTGTTTCATCTGTGTTATCCACTGTAGCTCATATTTCCCGGTGGGAGCCGTATGATCTACATGATCTATATAGGACACGCTGCCTGAGTTGGATCCATACGCTGTACAAATCCTGCTCAACATCTCATAGCGCCAGGTTAGAGGATCTAGATCATTTATCTGTACATGATCTATTCTACATACAAGCAGTACGTGTTAAAGCGTGTGGGAAAAAGTGATCGAACTCCATTAAACAGTATTTACCAGGTACTTCTGCGGGCAGAAAGGAGCGTGTAACGTGAGCAACACATACTCACTTCGGACGAAAGCGTAAGGATGATCGCTGGCACGTTCTTTTCATTATACAGCCATGGCCGTTCACGGGTCGGATCAAACCTCGCCGGTCACGTCGGGTCGGGTAGGGTGGCGGTGACCAGACCCGACCCGTGATTTTTTTCAAACTTCCTGTTCCGACCCGATCCGTCCCGACCTATAGCCCGAACCGTGAGATTCCGAAAAAGTCCTGACCGACCCGCGGGTTGGGGTCATGACCTGTGAAGAGCCCTGATTAACATCAACACCCAAACGCTCCCGACACTTTAGTTCAGAGTCCAGAGTCCAGAGACATTAGGTACATGATACTGTACCCGCAATACGAGTACCGTAAACTATAATCAAGATAACACACCACCGGGGACGAATTTCAGACCCGGTTTCCTCCCAAATATGAGGGGCACACACAGCGAAAGTGGTGGCTCTGGGGAAAAATCGTCCAGAGGTTGCATAGACGCATCGCTCTTGTCGTATTCAGTACGCCCTCCCCGTTATCGAGAAGCCCAGCTTTGAAAATCGACCGAGGGGGTGTGTTATCTCATCACCCTAGTGTGATAGTCTTATAGTGTTATGCGGTAGGCACTACTCCTGCGTACAAAAGTCATACCTGGTACATAACTCCTGTAGCTATGAATTCATTTGGGCTGTGGTCGGGGCTACCTGCCCGGTTACTTTCCCGATGGCTACTTTTTTTTCCCTTCATATTTCCAAGATTATTCTTATTTTGGTGTTCTTCGTACTCGCCCGGTGGCTACGTACGAGTAGCTGGTACCAGGAAGTAACGCCTGCCGTCTTCTCTCTCCCTTCCCAGCTTGTTACACCCCCGGGATTTCAAGTCAGGTACAATCGTCCCGAAGGGGTGGATCTTGTAGATCGTTTAACAGCAAAAGACACCACACACACCCGTGACCAACTTGAGTGCTGATTTCCTCCTTCTCGAAGGACACGCCCACAACGAAAATAATGGCTCCGGAAGGACCTTGTCGAGGCCTTTCCATACATAGGGCCGTGGATCGGCGTTTGCATTTCCCGTTGTCGAACACAAAAAAATAGGGAAAAAATGTCCGAGGGGGTGTGATGCATCTGACGACCAGGGTGATATATAGATGTATGCAACAGTCAGATGCTCCCACAAAAAAAAATGTCCAGAACCTCCAGCACTCCGAGCTCGTAGCAGTAGTACGAGGGTATAAGGGGGTGAATTTACGAGCCGATTATATTCAAAACCTCCCTTGGGGGGGTACGCAGCACACAACACGAAAAGGGTTCGCTATGGAACTATCTCGTCAAAACCGTCCCGTAGACAGACGCGTCGCGCGGCATTTGATTGAGTTGAAATGTGATAACCAACAACAAACAGCACCAGCAACAGTATAAACAACAGTAGAAACAACAGCAACAACAGCTACACCCCCAACACCAACAGCAGCACCACCACCAAACAACAACTATGTACGGCCCACCGCCTACATTTTATACCAGGTACCAGGTATGTGCTAATATACAAAGTACCAGGTGCCTGGTATTGAACGGAAACCAGTGCCGTTGCTTGCCGCAGTGCATTGAACGAACCAGGTATTAGTAGTATCTATTAATAAACGACCTACTACAAATTACGGTCTGACAGGGGTCTAATTAGTCGCACCAGGTACGTGAGTGTTTTGCGAGGGTGCCACTGGAAACTACGGCTTGCAGAGCTCTGATAAGTCGTACCAGGTACGTCAGCAATTTACGAGAGTGCCGAGGTCTCAGAGGTCATGGCCCACGGGCTCTGGTAACTCGTTCCTGGTGCGAACGCCAGTAAGACCTCAACATACGTAACTCGTACGACCTACCCCGTAAGTCCTACAGTAAATGACACAATAGGCTGTATGAATGCCACGTGTAAGACGAACTGCTACTTGTACGAAAGACTCGTTTTTCCTGGTTTGATTATTCTTTCACTCCAGAGCTATTGGAGCCTAGCCTGTCCTGTGATCAAGGACTGATTTTTTGTGATATATCAAGAGAGAGAACGACCGATGGTTCCCAGGACTCGAGGTCTACGGGGCCTAGTATCGCGTACCTCGTGCGATCGTACCGCGTACCTCGTGCGAACGTGAGATGAGTAACTCGTACATGCGACCTACAACGTACGTCCTACGCCGCACATCGTAGCAAGCACGAACTACATACGAACCACGAAACGATCGTCATAGAGCTCGCCAATGGGCAATGGAGCATGAACACAAGGAACGACCACCTGCTCCGGACCACGGAAAGATGTGCCACGGATCACGAATATCGACTAAGGACACAGACGCCGCGTGTGCGGTAAAATAAATTACACGTGGGGAACGGATACACTCTCCCACTTTATCTTAAACAAGTATCTAGGTTTCCAAAATGTGTACCCGTTGGAACTCATGACAATCCATACCAGCCAGGTGTGTCCATATATATAATACTCGAAGTATACCAAGTGTAGGGTTGGGGGCAGGGCTATAGGGGCAAGGTGAGGGCTTTGCTTCGAAAATGGGAAAATAGGAAAACCCAACGGAAATCCTTACATACACGGTGTGAGTACGTATGTATGTATGTATGGACCGAGGTATCTATACTTCGGGCGTTTATAGAGAGAGGGATGCAGACTCCATCCGCCCGCTATATTATTATCAGTAGATTACGCATTGGTAGATGTCCAATACAATCTTCACGGATGGCTGTAAAAAACATCTCCCAACGGAACGACCACGGACAAACCAACATACTCCTGTTATCCATCAATCACAAAAAAAACGAGCCGTACAGATAGGGGCGAGCAGAGCCGGGGGCCGGTAATTGGACGCTGGAAGCTGAGGAGGGGGGGGGGGGGGGGGACAGGCAGGACCATGACTCCTTTTGGGCCCCAAACACCAACACAGGACATAAACGCTATAAATATGGCAGTAGGAAAGCTGTGGCCGATGCTGGAATATTCACAGGCACGGGCCTGAGGTGGAAAATAAAAAAGGTCGGGCACCACACCAGGCAGGACCAGGGACAAAAAAATGGGGCTGCAGCATAGGACACCTACTGCTGTACCTGATATGGCAGTAACAAAGCTCGCTCATGCAGGAATATCTATAGACACCATCCCGTGGAAGACAATTGCAGATCAGGCCCTATTTACTGGTCTCTAGCGTTGTCCCCGCTTGTGCTGTGGCCGTTTCCGTAGATAACATCGACTTCGGACCAGCGTGCCAAGTGGGCCCTGTCGACGGCTGGGTTGTAGGGATCAGGGGTGGGTGGGATTTAATAGGCATACGATCAGGGTGTCAAGTGGGAGCACACCCCGAGATTCGACGCGAGTCGACAAGGGAAGAAAGGGCTGACGTCTTCTCTCTGGCGATAAAAATGCCTCCAAAGGCACGAACCGTCGTGGGCAGGGGGGCGGAGAGCCTGCTGTGTATGTGACGCTGGATCTGAGTAACGACCATTAATAGGAGGGAGAGAGAAAATAACGGCCAATGGAATCACTGGGAAACGAAAAAAAAAAAAACGCTCGACATGCGTCGATCTGTCTAACTCTCCCGCAGGCTCATGTCTCACATCTGCAAATAGCGAACCGTCCATGCCCTTTACAGAATGCCGCTGCTTTGTTTTCAAGGGCCGTTGTTATCCAGATTTTCCAGATTTTCTCGATTTGTGAATTTTGTATCAAGACAGAAGTCGCTTTGTCACACTAGTTTAATCGACAGACGGAACAATGTCAGGAGCGATTACGTAGCATTCACATATTTTATGCCGGCGTCCCCCGTGGCTTAGGTGGTCCGCGTGCCTACTGAGATCATTTCGTGGGCTCAAGTCTCACCGAGGGCATACTCGTAAGGGCTCTTTCTCGCATAAAAAACGATTAGCGCGAAAGCGTGAGTTAGCTACATTCGATGAAAATCGACGAGCAGTGGGAATGTTGAACCCTATGCGCGACAAAAAATGAAGGCACGTACCGGGGGGGGAAAGAGACGACACCTGTGACCACGGTTTGTCCAGAAAAAGACCGCTGAGGGTAAAAGCTCCTACGAGTTGAGCTGGAAAGTAAAAGTGATGATCAAAAAAAGAAGGACAAAAAAAAAAAAAAACCAGGGAAGTCTGGAAGAAACGAAATGTGCGCGAAAACATCAGGAAAATCTGGAAAATTAGGATAAAAGGTTTTTCGACAAAAGCGGCGTTTAGACCTATGCCAATGGAAACGCAAAATTTCCATAAAAGCTTTGAATTCCAAAGTTACCCGCCATAACTTTTCGGTTACAGCTTGCTATGAGCACGAATCTTCAAGCCGAACGTTCCAAACTTTTGGAAAGCCCCCAAAGGAGCAATTCTGGGGTTGATGCTGGGCTAAGATCGGCTTCAGAAAAAGTAAGGCGGATGATTACTTTGAAGCGACGAAATTCCGAGTCCTCGACGGGCATTGATCGACAAAATCAACGATTGCGTCATGAATTCTCAACGGAGTGCGCTCGTTACGGCCTCCGACCCACACCCTGGGATCAAGGTGTTCACACAATGAGCGGTGATTTGCGGGCGCTGGCCAGGCGTATGTTAAAAAAACAATTTGTGCACTGGTGTGCACAAAACAGATGACAAAATTTTCTCGATCCGTCTCGAATGGCAAAAAAAAAACTATTTTTCAGCTTTGGGACAAGATCCCGTAGGACGCCGCCGGCAAGCTCTCGCCCCTTAGACCGTAGCTCCACCTATATAATATCGTCGAGGCCGCCATCTTCACTCGTTGGCCTTGCCCATCACCAAGCGGGTTGGCCGTAGGCTGAGTCTATGTCGAGATCGAACGTCTATCGTCGTACGAGCTGATTTGTATCAGCGTGTAAACACGATCAAACATGTCTTCCCCTTTTCTCCACAGCAGCGAGGAGGACATGTTCGGCTGTTTTTTCTAAGCAATATTGTTGAAAGAAAAAAAATAGACTCGCGCGTTCCCGTTGTCATAGGTCTTAGTTCTATACAATAGTTTGCCTCTTAGCCTTACCTTAACCCCTTTAGAACCGCAGTCTCGTTTTGGGGACAATTGGGCACGAAGTACTTGGAATTTGACTGGTCTGTCCCCAAACCGGGACTGGGGTTCTAAAAGGGTTAAGCCATTGCCTTTGCCTGCCCGCTTCCCAGATCCCACTTCTTTCCTTCTTGGCGTGGGGGTGTGTCATTTTACCTTAATTACCTTATCTTGACACATACCAGTATATATATATATATATATATCCGTACTGCTGTCTTCCTCCCTTCGGAAGACACCCTCGGCAGTTCTCTCGCCGCCCAGGGCCTCCCCGGCTCTGAACTTTCAATTCTCGACGAGATTCGAGGAACCTTCCAGCTTTAATTTGTCTTTCTCATGGGTCTCATCGCTTTGATTCGCAGAGCTTGTCTCTCGGGATTTTCTTTCCGTTCCTTTCCCTTTTACCTTTCCCTTTGTTGTTCCTCCGTCTCCTGTTCTATTAATAGTCGTGTTTTTTTTTCGTTGTTCCCGATAATCTCGCCAAGTTTCGACTACAAGCTGCATATGTTACTTTTTATTTGTTTCCTTTCCACCCCACTCATTATCTCCGCCTTTCTTGCTTCTGTTCCCTCCTTCGCATTCGCAGTCGTAACTCAGATTCAGGGTCACCTAGTGTGGTCTTCTCTCCCCTCCCCACTACGGTACGTGCCCTGCATTTTTACTAGGGCTCGGCACGGGGACAGTTTATACTGGCAGTAATTATCTACTGATCGACTCGGCCAGTATATTCGCCAGTAGTTTCATATTGCGTGCGTCCAATAATCACACCGTATGCTAATGCGGAAGCCCTCCAGATGCGTTTCGGGAGGAGAGAGGAGGGAGGAGCTCTGCGCCACCTCCCGGCTGTTGGGCCTTTCGACGCGTTCCTTCCTCCCTCGTTCATGTTCGTGTTTGGCCTCTTTCTCTGCGTTGAGTACCTGATACCTGATAACGGTTACATTTAGCATTTTATTCACAGCAGTCTCTTCGATAATTATTTTTTGCTTCGTTTTAGTCTGTGCTTTCTTGTGTTACGTTTGCTGGAGAAGGCCTACCACACCGGTGCCCCACGGGTAGGAGCGATGGAGGAAGATCAAGTATTATACCAGGTATGTCAGAGCGATCTACAGGCAGTAGTATTACGCACTTCCTGAGCAAACAACAATACCGAGAAGAATCTGTTGTTACATCATCGACACACGTTGAATGCATTTTCAATATTTTTAATGTTATCGGTGTTGCTCGCTTTGCTCGGCGTAACTCGCTTCGCTCCGGCAGTATACTACTGCAAATCTGACATACCGATTAATTTTGATGATAGAATCGCTAGTATCCTGGTCACTGGCCCATGGGCGCGTGCCTCTCAAGAAGCAGAAGAAGTAGACCGCACCTGTACAGCAGTGGTACAAAGAGGCTGTCGTAAGTCTGCACGTTCAGACGAACTTTCTCAGACGTGCCCGACCAAAAGTATGCTGTTCTAATGAGTAGGGGTTATCTCACGAAACGGTACGTAAGGCGTTTATTCTAGAAGGGGAGCTTATCTTCGGTGTCGGCTAACGGCGGCCACCACCCCTATCCGCAACTCTCACTTCAGCCCAGAGAGAGGCCTGCTTGATTGGTGTGACAGCTGGCCGTTGTGCTTGGGAAAGGCTCTACGAGCTGGTTCCAGCAAAAAGCACAGCATTTCACGTTTGGGCGATTGCTTGTAGTATACGTCCAAGTTTTCGGTACTGAAGATATCTATTATTAAATGTTCAAACGTCTCGACAGGATCGCATCGAAATGGGGGAGAACATCCGAGTAATTTGTTTCATATACGCGACGCTATTAATACAAGGCTGTGATAAGAAATGTCTGCCAGAATACCAGAACAATGTACTGAGAAAAGTTGGAGCCTGAGGGGGAAAAATACCCGTCCGGGGATATATTTTTGTACCATGATTTTGGAGAGTTGAAAACCAAAAGTGGGATGCCTCTTCTTCATGGCCGTACAACTGACTTTTTTTGTTTTCTGTTGTTTTTTTTCGTGCGTCAGGTAATATTAATAGTTGCCGAAAAATCCTGAAACATCATAGAGCCTTGAACAAAAAAAGAAGAGGCCAGTCCCCAGTTTTTTCACATGGCCTCGAACTGAACAACAACCGTGCCAAAAAATGTGTTTCAATTCTCACAAACCATGGTGCAAACTTCCGAAGCCGAAATCTTCCGCCCGTAGCTGGAACCAGGTGGTATTTGCTGTTCGGGCACATCGCAACACAACGCATCTAAAAGTTCGCCTGTTCGGGCAGATCTACGAGAGCACAAATACGTGGAAAGTAGAAGTAGGTATAAATCCATCGATATCGTACCTGTCGTGATAAGTTATCGGTGATATCGGACAACGGATTACTTACGGCCAAAATATGCCGCGCTTTCGCATACTGCTGTCCTGGTAATATTTGGTAGTACGACGAAAAGCAGAATACCTGGTATGACGTATGGGCTGCTAACGGGAAGCTGCCGCAAAACAGGGGACGTCGTACCCGCCAGGACCGAAAAGGCACATTTTCAAGCGTGGAACTTTTTCGGAGGGAGGCTTGAATTTTGAATTTTTGAATTTTGAACCCCAACATCTGTGCTCAATGTGGTTTGCTTCCTATTAATAGCTGTACAGCTGCTGTAGCGCCGCAGAATTGCTGCATGCCTCCGTCAGCATGGGCTTCCGCTATGTGCTGGACGACTCGGATGATAACTTTGTGCAGGGCGTGTGTGGTCAATTTCAATCATGGATGTCAGCCCAGACCAACCCGACTCTACACCAAACGTGAAACCCAACCCTTCGTTGGGGGGCTCGAGGTCGGCAGGGGCAGTCCCGCGGCGCGTTTTTTCAACAAAATAACGGGCCGGCGAACGGTCAGCCTCGACTACAAAGACTCAAAACCCCGACCCTGCACAAATTTTTGTGCCGACCACTCTTGTCTTGCACATAGGGCGTGTCCTCATCATGACAGCAACAGCGGTGGCTACCCTGCTCGTGGTCGTCAAGACCATGGATGGGGACAAGTGGCTTACGTCCACGAAGCAACTCCAGCAAAAGTCGTTGGAGATGCAACGGTTCGGGCTCGGGCAGCTCACATCCAAAATGCAGGGGCTTCTTGTAGAAATGTATGGCTTTTGTTAATAGGGGACAT
>JBBMHQ010066731.1:1203-13751 GCA_037834295.1 Postelsia palmaeformis
TGTTATGTGGTATTAAGGGGTGTAGTGTGGTATGGAATAGCATGGTGTGGTAGGGTATGGTTCGGTTTGGGTGGGATTTGAGAGGGCAATATTGTCGATAAAAGTGATAACTGCAGCGGCCACATGAAGCAAGCCGACCTGCTGGGATGGATTCGTCCGGAGTGCAACGGCAGATGTACGACACGTGCACCACATGATGATACAATGCGTTGCTGCTGCACGCTCTTCCTACAAGGATTTACGACCGCGCTGGTTGTTTTTCGGTCGTATGCTCGTACAGTAGTACGCCCCAAAGGATTATGATCTCTTGTTCATGGGCGGGGCTGAAAATAATCTGAGTTTTTATTTTACCCGGCGCCAAAAATATGCGGACCCCTTTCGAGATGCCTGCAGCAGGAGACTTCTTATTTGTCGTGAGGGATTTGATCACACAACTCATTACTTGATATTAGAGGTATGCCGCGACTGCCAATTTTTTTTACGTGCAGTGGAGGTGAGCAAATATTACAGCGGGAGCCATTAACACAGCACGAGGGAGCAGGACAGCCGTCGAGCTGGCGCTTCTGCCGTGCGCACTCGGCTCCTGCTGTGCGAGACGGCAGCCCTTCGTCGCCTCGACCCCAACAGCAATACTCCCAAAGCAGCGGCTTCGTTGGGGAGATAGTAGCACAGACAGCAACAACACCGAGGCGTATCTACATGGCAAGCACCACGCGCCGCAGCAAGAGAGGGAGGAATATAGCGACTGCGGAGCGCCAGCAGTAGCCTATCGGCGAGCGCCGAACGGAGACAAACCGAGACAGTGCGAGGCGCTGCTGCTCAACTCCCAGGGCGACAATTTCCATCTTTGTTTTGTCGTGGTCGTGGTGGCGGCTGATGCTCGATTTTAGCTGGGAATCGCCGGCGTGAGATCATGGTCTCGGCGGGCCCTCTATCGGGGGTCATTCGATTTTCTCGAGTCTGAGTGGGGCAAGGATAAAAAGCGGGAGCACAGAACTGCCGTTGGAAGCTCATTTGCGGTTTATTGCGGTTTTTTTTTATTGAATACGGGGGACATTATTGTTGTCGTACAAATTTTTAATTCTACTAACTGGAGAACTCCACGTACTGCTTTTAGTGCTTTCCTGATTTCTGGTCCTTTTTTTTCCACGGTCTCGAATTATTGGAGGCTGTCTTGTGACTGCAAGCAGCGGTCTAGCTACCGTGATATGTTGTCAATATGTACAAATGCCCTGCTGCGCGAGTTCCCAGCGACAGCTCTACGTTTTTTGTTGAGGCAGAGCGTATCCTATACAAATTGTATTCCTATATTATCAGTTTGTAGAACTGGGTCTCAGTTTGGTGAATGCGATTCTGTCTGTCTTTCTGTCTGTCTGTCCGCAAGACTTCAAATTTTGAACACTTTCCAATGGCAGATATCTAAGCTCGTTACATAACGACGGATTCGACCCTTGCGAACCTTATATACTGAAACATACCACACCACCAGGCAAATTTAGCCGTATAATACATGTACGATATCGTACCATGGTACCACACCGCAAACGCACCATACCATATACTGTGTTTTTCTTAGCCCATACTGTCAACACATACCATACCACATACGGAGGTTTTCCCCATATTACCATATACCATACCACCAACATATCCCATATGCCATACCGTGTAAGGCAGTCAGAGTGTGGAGACGTCTATACATCAGACCATGTGCCTGCTACTACTGTTGTATGTAGTGCCGTGTTGTTGTGCAAGGGTGGCGATGGATACAAAGTACGTTGCACTGCTGTTCGCCAGACCAAAGAAAGGCAGTCAGAGCTTGCTCAGACGATTAGGTCCTCCGCTCAGTGCAGCGCATTGGCCGCTGGTGTCAAAATATATTTTTAACATTATCTACGAGTACTAGTATTGCTGTACTCGTCTCGAATACGAAGATAAGCGCCCGCGGCGCGCACCTCGCGGTGGGAACGTACTCGTAGACTACAGCAGCAGCGGTACTCAAGCAACACCCGACGCGCGGTCAGCGGGGAGCGCATCTCTCCGTGGCCACTGTAACAGTCGGCTGGCGCACGCGCACCTCTCGGTGAATACGTACTCGTGAACTACAGCATATATATTATGAAGCACTAACTGCCAAGACAAGTTTTGACTTGCAGTAGTAGTATTCATAGTAGTTGTAGTAGCAGTAGGTGTAGTAATAGTTGTGATGCAGTTCGAGAAATTGTACCGGAAATAGAGGTAGTAATTCGGAGAGATTGACCTCTAAAAGTCTCGATCCGTCTCGAATGTCGAAGACTACTACTTTTTTCAGGTCCGGGAGGATGCCGAGGACGCCGCCGGCAAGCTCTTACCCCCTAGAGCATGGATTCACGTGATTTCTTCGAGCCCAACATTTATACTAGTTGCCCTTGCCCGCCACGAAGCGGGTTGGCCGTGGGATGAGTCTTTGTCGAGATCAAGCGTCTATTATCGCATGACCTGATCTTTACCAGCAGCGCTTTGACGTCTTCGTCGAGAAAACACAAATCGCGCCGCCTGCGTTACCATACTCGTGAAATTTCGGTAGTCTATAGGAACCCCGCTATACTGTGGCTGCGACATGTCGGTCGGGGTCGTGATCCCCAACAAGCAGTTGCAGTATTATACAGAGATATATATTTCTTGTAAATATGTTGTAATTAAACAACCAACATGTTGTCATTCGCCCAACAACAACAGAGACAGCTCTCTGACTATTTTGCGGTACCGAGACATCTTGTCAATCTTGCAATGAACAACCGACACGTTTTTTATTGGCCAAGAGAGCGTCGTCAGCTTTCTGACTGATTGTTGGAGATCTCTCCCCGTTCACTTTTCGTTGTCTACCCGTTGATGTTCCGTTTTTCATTCGCCAACAGCGCGTCGTACCTCTCTGACAAATTGTTGGACCTCTCGGTGGATACGCACTCATAGACTACAGCAGCAGCAGTCACTCATATATATTGTGAAGTACCAGGTACAAAATACCAAGACGAGTTGACTTGCAGTAGTAGTAGTATTACGGGGGACCATAGTGAATAGGACCTACGGTACATACGCAAACCCATATATTTACCCATTTAGCAGGAGCAGAGTAGCAGTATTACTAGTAGTAGAAGAAGTAGTAGTAGAGTAGCAGTATTAGCAGAAGTAGTAGTAGAAGTAGTAACAGTAGTAGTAGCAGTAGCAGTAGCAGCAGTAGTAGTAGTAGTAGTAGTAGTAGAGTAGCAGTATTAGCAGAAGTTGTAGTACAAGTAGTAATCGCTTCATACTAGTGGTGGTACCTGTCAAACGGTATTGTTATTTTGGTTTTTCCTCACGAATCCCAATTCTGCGAGTATACTCGTAGGCAGAACGTAAAGCTAGAATAAAAAACCGTATTGACAGGTACCACCACTAGTATGAAGCGACTACTACTTCTACTACAACTTCTGCTAATACTGCTACTCTACTACTACTTTTTCTACTGCTACTACTGCTACTACCACTGTTTCTACTTCTACTACTACTTCTGCTAACACTATTCTACTACTACTACTGCTACTACTACTACTACTACTATTACTTCTACTATTTGTAATACTGCTACTCTGCTCCTGCAAAATGGGTAAATATACAGTATTAGCAGAAGTTGTAGTAGTAATAGTAGTAGTAGTAGCAGTAGTAGTAGTCGCTTCATACTAGTGGTGGTACCTGTCAAGACGGTTTTGTTTTTGTAGTTTTACCTAACGAGCCCCAACCCTGCGAGTATACTCGTAGGCAGAACGTGCCTGTCCACAAAATACGTCGGCAAAATCCTGTTGTCGCGGAACTGCTTGCTGGGGATCACGGTGCCGACCGGTCTCTCTTGCCACTCTCACCAACTCCAACTTCGATATCACGACAAAAAAAGACAAGCAAACTGAGAACAGCGCTCGAATGTTTTTCTTGGAGGGTAATTACAATATGTAGATTTCTTGCGAAAACGAGACGGCATTGGGTCCCGACGACGAAAGAAAACCGTAGCCCTGTCATTAAAATGCCCAAACCACCGCCGCTACCACTATCGTCACTCGGGTGTGGGAAGTCAGCAAACCGGGCAATGGCTACATTTGCGACGACTACTGACAGCACAAGCATGACTACATGCGACATCCCCAGCATCATTTTGTCCTGTTGTATGTTTTTGTTCCGATCCCGCAGCTTCAAAAGGTTTTCCATAGTCAAGGGCTCGAGAAGTACGGGGAGGGGGGCGACAAGTTCGACCCACACCTGCACGACGCAATGTTCGTGTACCCGGACCCGGCTCAGGAACCCGGCACGATCGGACAGGTAACTGTACTGCAGTGACCGTAAATTTAAGAGTTAGAGCCGTAACTGCAGTCATCGCGCTAACCGCAACAGTACTGACTGTACCTGTAGTAACCGTGCCGACTGTCAAGACTTGTAAGACTTGTTACCGTAAGCGTATCGGCCCGAACCATCATATTCGTAGCCTGTTCCCGTAACGTGTATCTGCACCCGTACTAACCGCAACCTGTTGCGGTGAACTGATACCGCCACCTGTTACCGTAGCAATAACTGCATTGTGTCATCGTAGATCTGTTTCCGTGACTTGTTGCCGTGATCTACTGGTATACCAGGTACACTGTAACGGGGTCGTAGTGACTACCAGGTAGTATTTAAGCGTTTGCGTAGTATAAGGAGCTGGAGTAACCGTGACTGCAGCAAACGTCACTGCAACCGAATTAGCCGTGGCCTCGCACTGGAGGCGTTATCTTCCATCAACGTAAGCTGTAACGTACCGTGTCTACTGTGACCTTGTAACGGGGTCGTAGTGACTACCAGGTAGTATTTAAGCGTTTGCGTAGTATAAGGAGCTGGAGTAACCGTGACTGCAGCAAACGTCACTGCAACCGAATTAGCCGTGGCCTCGAGTTGTACTGGTGGCCTCGCACTGGAGGCGTCATCTTCCATCAACGTAAGCTGTAACGTACCGTGTTTACTGTGACCTTGGTAACCTTAACCCTAATAACCGTAGCTATACTATCGTTTGACGTGGCGGTGTAGTTGAAACCCGCGATTTCTATCGAAAAACATGATTGCCACAACCTTATCAAGCGCAATCTGCAACCTCAGCCGTGACCAACCGCAACTGTAACGTTTCCGTAACTGTAACGAAACCGAAACCAACTGTATCCTCAGAGTATCCAACGGCAACCGTAGTCGTGTCAAGCAGTAACATGTAACCGTAAACTAGACCGTGGCCGGCATTCGCGAACGTCGTCGCCCTGCCTTCTTTCTGGTCTTGGATATCGTATGGAAGGTTTCGGTATGTAGTGCCGAACGCAGTTTGTTTTTCCTACTTCGGCATCCCCATATTTTGTGCTGATATTGAGCCAAATATTTTACTTTCGATGTGTAATACCAGATACCAATCATTGAATGTCGAAATCAAATAGATATTAGGCTCCGTTTGTCGGTATCGTATCGAACTCGACTCCTTCCCCTTCTATCGTGATCGTGGTCTGATCGGTCGATTCGTGTGAAGGTCCTGAAGTGCGGGTACAAGCTGCATGGCCGAGTTATTCGGGCGGCGCAGGTAAGCTTTTACGTAATATGATATATCCCCCTGGAGTCCGTGTATCATTATTGTCCATCTTAGATTATTTAGTTGTCGCTAGGAACCCGCGCAGTAGGATTTGTTTTTGTGATTACCCTCGATAGAATGCATTCAAGCGCCGTCCTCAGTTTGCTTGCCTTTTTGTTTTGTGAAGCCGCGGTCGGAGTTGGTGAGAGTGACGACAGACACCAGGCGGCACCCCAACAGGCGGGGTTCGGCTCAGACGGAATATCTGCGTGGTGCCTATCGGTACTATGGTCGTACTTGGCGGGGATATGGGATATTCGTCGTGGTTCGTCGAGGGCATTCGACACGCTAGAAACATTTATGTTTCCTGCTGTTGATAGTGATGCACCAGACTATTTTATAGCCTACTATTACTAGAAGAGTTGAAATGACGAACGTGACAAACGTACGGTAGCAGTAGTCAAGCCCTCGACTGCATGAAGCTACTGGGATGGCGGTTGTTGTACTGTCATGGATGCGTTGCTGTCGTTCTCAGCCTCGTCATATTTAGTAGTGCTAACGACAGATGCCTCGCCAGCTGGTCCGGAGCAGGCGGCAGGTGCTGCGAGCCGGCAGAGACCCCGGACACACAGCAAACCAGTGACGACCGCAGGGACACAGGGGCAACACTTCGGTTTCAAATGTAGTGCCACCAACCGCAGCGCACCACAGCTGCACGAGCCACGCACCAGTACAACAACATTGAGATCGATTTCGTAGAGATAATCGGTTTCGCGGTGCTTGAAACATTACCTAAGCGATTCGCGTCACATCTCAGAAATCTTGTACGACTACTCCAACTTCCACAGCGGCACGCGCCTGCACGAGTACTCAAGTTCTGGGATCGATTTCTGCCTGCCGTCGGTTGTATGTCGGTTGTCCAGTGAAAACCATGTCGGTTGTGCCAAGAAACGACGGCTACAACAAAGTAAACGACACACTGACGAGAAATCTCTGTACCACGATATCTACGAGTCGGACGGGTCGTGATCCCCAACATGCAGTTCCGCAACAACAGCATTTCCGACGCATATCCTACAGCGGGGCTTCCTGATACTGCGGCTGCGGCATGCACCTGCCTGCCGTCGGTCGTATGCCGGTTGTCCAATGACAATGCTGTCGATTGTGCCAAAAAACACGCACGACGCTTACTTCAAAGTGAACGCCAGATTGACGAGAGATTTTCGGCGGAATTTTCGTCAAATAGATACATGTTATGATGTCGCAATGGGTATCTCCCAATAAATGTAATGATGTCGCAATCGGTAGTTTTTATGTTCATATATACTTCAGCTGCGGCAAAAACTTCAGGTGGAAATATACAGTGAATTACACATTACACGTAAAAATGATGCGAAAGTACAAGGTTCGTTTTCGGGATGTAGGTAACGCGAAATCCCGGGGGCGTCGCGAGGCGAAAAGGGGGTAACAGAAAATATTCGTGTAGCTGTTCTTGGCGGAAACGCGAGCCATGGGTTATCGTATCGCTCGAAGGAAAGAGTAGTAGCCGGGAAGAACTGAGTACTACACTTTATTTGGAGAAATACAGCAGCCTATCCCATACTTTTCGTCCTACAGTAGAACAAGTGTGAGTTGGATCTGTGAATACGCGCTGTACAATAATAGCATGTACGCGCAAAGGAGGATTTAGCTCGCCGTCTACGGTTGTCCGCAGAAACGAGTCAGCGGTTGTTGTATCGTAGCGTGGGATAGCGTTCGTTGCTATATATCACGTCACATGTGTTTACACTTGGCGGGAATGGATAGTGACCAGCGACCGTTATTCGCTCCTAGAAATTGTACAACTGGTTGGTGGCTGCAATTTCGGTATGTGTCGCAAACGTGGTGGGGTTTACCATGAGTTGAAGATAGTGTTCAAGGCTTTGGTAATGTGTTTGAGGGCAGCCAAAAATGTTGATGTGCTCCTCGTTTATCCTGCGCGGGAATAGCTAGATGGAAGTTTTCCCGCTTGGACCCGCCACAACGTCGTGCATGAGATCAGACATATGGCGAATTAGTTGGTGTTGCAATATGCTGGACCCGCCACAACGTCGTGCATGAGATCAGACATATGGCGAATTAGTTGGTGTTGCAATATGCTGTGTAATTCGGGGTTGTTGAACACACGGCGGGCGACGTCTCAGCAAACAAGCTCCATATCCGGTTTCGTTCACGATGAACCAAGCGCCATTTTTTTTATTGTGATTGTTGTTGCTGCTATTGTTTTTGTTATCGCCGTCTGAGATGTTACTGTCTGGCCTGTTGTTATTGGAAGTGTCACGTGTTACAGTAGATGGATGTTAAGAATGGGGGAAGCATGCCCTATGAAGGCAACGATGAACTCGGAATAGACGACGTTGTAAACGTGGGGCACTCCGTCGATAAGCCGTTCGGGTTTAACGAGGCATATGAGGTTGCCCCGATAGGGGGGTCTACTCTAAGCGACATACAGTTGCCCATGGCATACAGGGTACAATAATTACTTTTTCCACCACAGCAACATAACAGTAACTATGGTATACTATATCTTACTACTGTCATACCTGCATGCCACAAACAGAGTCAATATTACAGAAAATCTCATGGTAACCAGAAAGCCCAAACAGCCTAAAACGTGATAAGAAGCAGCTTTGTACTGGCGCCATGGGTCGAGTAGTCATTTTAAACACTAAACTGTTAGTACATCATTACCATTGTAGAGTTGTACAGGTAGAGAGAGGCAGCATTTGAAATACTATACGACCACTAAAAAAGCTACTGTATACTATAGTGGGCATAGATACTGCTGCTGGACCATGACCAAACGCTCAAACGATACTGACAACCTCATGACCGGGCAGACAGGACAGACTATACAGCACTGCTCCTACTAGATACAAAAAAGCATTTAGTACAGGCAGAAGCATCATTAATAAAATAGTACCTGCCACACCACATGTATGCGGTACAATCATCACGGGGTGCCATGGTCTTGGGCGTGACTACAGTACTACAATATACTGCTCGTATGCACCACCACTACTACGTACATGCACCACCACCACCACCACTACTACTGTCCGTGCATTTAGTGTACGAGGTACTAATCGTAGTTGTTGTGTAGGGTGGCAGCAGCATGAACAAATACTACACAACAACTACGATTTGTACCTCGTACAAGTGAATGCACGCTGTACAATCATTACGGTGCCATGGGTGGGGGCATGACAACTATATTGTTGCTATGGACCACTACGACGTACATGCGATACAGGTGGAAGCAGCTGGAATGAATACCACCTGGTACACAACCATCCGCATTCGTCATCGAGTATTTAACAGCAGTCGGACTCTATTTTTCTGGGGATCATAGGAAATAGGACCAAACACTGTTTGTAAAAGTAGGGGATACCAGGTATATAGGTTTTTGTGTTCACCGTAGGTTCTACAGAGTATCCATTATGGTCCAACGTAATGACATCATTATAAAGACAGCAACTCGGCTGTAATTATTAATGCAAGCATAATAATAACTGGAATGACTACTACCTGGTATACAACCATCCGCATTTGCCATCGAGTATTTAACAGCAGCCGAACTCTAGCATCAGTATAAATAAACAGCAACTCGGCTGTAATTATTAATACAAACATAATAATGATGTACTAGACTAAGCGATCTGCAGTTGTCATCGAATATATCTCCCCACGTATAAATCAACGACCACCACCGTGGCGGCTACTTGTGTTAACTTCAACTACACCTGACTATTACCACCACCATGACTACACGCTGTGACTATACAGCACTGCTATTGATACTACTATTAATAATACCTGGTACATATTTAGTATACGTTGGAAGCAACATCAATAAATAGTATCTGGCACACTACATGCACGCGATACAATCATTACGGTTGGGGCATGACTATACTGTTGCAATGCACCACAACCCCTACCTACCACTACGACGTACACACGTCACAGATGGAATCAACATGGATAAATACTACACGACTACCTGTACAAAATGCTAGTAATATGCCACTCACGACTACTAACTAAAGATACAACCACCAAGTACTACTCCTGCTGGAGCAGACGAAGCCCTCATACAATGCAGACACCTTGATGGCTAAGAGGAAGGTAAGAAACCCCAAAAATTCTACAGTAACACCAAACAGCTCATACAACGGCGACAACATCAGCAGCGACTTTTACTACTACTGCTGCTAGCTGCTAATGCTACTACTACTACTACTACTAAAGCTTAACGCTGTCATACAACGGCAAGAGCATCGACGGGGAATATTACTGTTGCTGGTATTGCTATAATAATACCTGGTGAGGGTATCATGAAACAGTTATCTTCATGTGCTTGGCATGTGTTTTTCCAAGAGCAGGTGAAGTTTAACATCACCATCAACAGGCAGCTACACTGCTGTAATAATGAATGTCAGCTTGATAATATACAGGTATGTGGTTAATAAGAATACATTTTACGTCAGAAAAAGTTGTCTCTATATACGTATAAATGAACGATAGGCGAATACAGTAAACTCATGCATACAGCAGCAGACTCGTGGCAACAACAGCGCAGCATCAGCAAGAGCAGATGAAGGTACAGGTATACATACGATTGAGGGTGTCATCAACAATATATCTGCGTTTGTCCTGAAATGTTCAACACCAAACGCTCATACAACGGGAACAGCATCAGCAGTGACTACTATTATACTACTACTACTACTACTACTACTACTGCTGCTATTAATAATACTGCTACTACTACAGTAGAGCCAAACGCTCATACAACGGCAAGAACTGGATGGGAAAATTACCATTGCTGGTGATACTAACAACTGGTGAGGGTATTATGAAAGACATATCTGCATTTGTCATCAAATATTCAAGTGCTGTTGAACCTCTAACATCACTATCAACTGTTAGCTGCACTGCTGTTGTAATTATGAATGTAGCTGGTAGGCATAATAATGCACAGGTGTGTGAAGTAGCCCGCATTTGTCATGAAATATTTCGTTCTCCCTACGTGTGAATGAACGATCGACAAGTACAGTAAACTCATGCTTACAGCATCAGACTCGTTGCAGCAACAGCACATTAGCAGCGAAAGCAGATGAATGTACAGGAGTACATACGGTTGAAGATATCATCAAAATATATCTGTATTTGTCCTGACGCACGCGCTCGGTGTAAGGTGTGTGGTGCACGTCAAAGGGCTTGTTGCAACAGATAGAAAGAGGTCTTTTTGTTCTCCGAAGAGCACGCAGCTGCCTGTCGTGTATGTCGTACATCAAAAGTCGTCAATCATGGCGATAAAACAGTTTGCTTTCTGAGGTACACACAACAGTTAGTTGCCTGTCGTTCGTAGGTAGGTCATAGACGGACCGAGAGGGAGGCAGCTTTGGTGGTGTGACGTGCTCAGTGTAAGGTGTGTGGTGTGCGTCAAAGCGCTAGGCGAAATAAATGGTCCTCCACAGACGTGCTCTGGTGCTGCTGAACCTGCTGATGCTGATGCTGATGCTGCTGTACCTGCTGCTGCCGAGTTTTTGTAACAAAAATCATCCCTTTCACTTTTCAGCCTAACTCGTGGGAGATTTTGCCCTCGACGACCTTCTGGACAAGTCGTGGATACAGGTGTCTACCCTTCTCCCCCCCGGTACGTGCCTTTACTTTTCATCGCGCATAGGGTTTATTCCCGCCGCTCGTCGATTTTCATCGAATGTAGCTAACTCACGCTCTCGCGCTTTCCGCTGATCAATTCCTTTTATGCAAGAAAAAGCCCCTGAGCATGCACTCGGTGAGACTCGAAACCACGAAATTGACCTCGACTGGCGCGCGGACTGCTTACCAAGCCACCGGGGACGAGGTTGATGATGATAAAAAACACCTGTCAAAGGGCTTGGTGCAACAGATTTGAAGGCGGTTCAAAAAGTGTTCGAGCGTGGCGGGCTATTGAAAAACATATCTGAACAAAACAGAACAAAAGGAGGGTTTGCCATGCCGCCTAATAATACTACGGCGAGGCGGAAAGCAAACCCTTGTTTTGGAGATTTTCATCCCAAATGTTTCATGTTTCTTTCGAACACAATTAGTTTCATCGATGTTTGCAAATAAGCCTTCCAACGAGGCGAAAATTCTTCCGAGGAAATTGTTTGTTGAAATAGCACACAGCCGCCTGTCGTGCCTGTCCTACAGAGGTGGCCAATTCTGCCGGGAAAATGAGTTGGTTTCCAAAGTGGACACAGATGCCTGTCGTCCGTCACGTACTACGTGCTTGATGTGAGGTATAAGGTGTGGTTGTGTACGTCGAAGGGCTAGCTGAAACGTAAAAGATTCTTGACAGACGATTACTACTGCCGCTGAGGTTGATGAAAAACAGAGCACCCCCTGTCAAAGGGCTTGGTGTAACATGGAGAAAGGCGGCCTGAAAAAGTGATCGAGGGTTGCGTACTATAAAAAAATGTACAAGAAAAAACATATATATACTTCGAAGTATACTGGTACATTGTTTACATTGATCAGGTGGTCAATTCTGCCGACAAAATAATTTGCATTTAAAGTTCCCTGTCGCTCGTACGTAGGTGATAGACGGGCCGAGAGGGAGGCAGTTTCGGTGTGAGATGTGCGGTCACGCACGTCCTCGGTGTAAGGTGTTCGGCGTACGTCAAAGGGGTATAGGTGAAACATAAATGTTTACTGACTGACGTGTTCTGGTGCTGCTGTAACTGCGGCTGCTACCGAGGTTGATGAAAAAACGAAACATCATCCGTCAAAGGGCTCGGTGCAACATACATAAAGGCGGCTCGAGAATATGTTCAAGGGTGGCGGGGGTTTGAAAATATATTTAAAAAACAGAATAAAAAAATGTGGGGTTTTCCATGTCACCTACTCGGCTCGGCGAGGCGGAAAACCATCC
>JBBMHQ010066742.1:0-13744 GCA_037834295.1 Postelsia palmaeformis
GACGGACACTGGGTGTACTGATGAAGTTGGGTAGAAAGGACGATTTAATGTGAAGACAACAACAACAACAACAACAAGTACACTGCTGTCTGCCCTGAAAATATTTACAACACCTACATCGAAAGATACCCATCAATACTGATCGTGGACGAAGTGGAAACAGATGCTATGTCCAAGGTCTGGTCTGGCCGGTTCCAAGTTGGATGTACAGCAAGCAGCAGTACGAGTAGCGCATCCTATTTTTACGGCATACCCTCGTATCGCGATTACCTTGCGGGTGAAAGCTTATTTATTTTAATTTATTAATAGTGACATTCGTAGGGCAGAGACTGACTGCACTCCAGACTCCACACCTCACCCGGGGTTCTTGTTTGTCTTCGGACACGAATTCATCTGACCAAACGGCAAATACTCAGAACAGGACATAACGTATTCAATGAACTGACCTTTCAGCACATTTCACAATCAATCGAATCTGACCCGGGAATTGGGCGAGCCTGTGGTCCACTCTGCGTGATTCCCGTCAACCATTTCAAAACCTGTACCCGGCTAGCCAGTGTCTTTTGTCGTTTGTACTGCTGTGGAGCTGGCTGGAGATTGCAACAACAAGAATAGCATTGAAAAAATTATCATCTATTCATCCACGCATGCCATCATGCGAAACGACCCGAATACACTACTACTACTGTACACGAGACTTGGTTACACGAACTACAGTATAAACAATACTAATAGGTAGCGGTTTTTGCCCTCGACCTGCCCCGATGGTAACGCCGTCCCAACTTCCGATGACGCCCCCCCCTGCACGGAAGGGCTGCAAGTATTCAGAGAATGGCCGAGCGGCGGCCTGCACGAAAGAGGCCACATGCCGTACGGTATTCGGCGCGCGCGCTTGTGCTTGTCGTCTTGTGCGCGCGTATATATACATTTATTCTCGAGTTTGCCTTGTTGTGCATTCCCTATCTTGAGCAGCTTCCACCCCGCTGTCTGCCGACACAAATCAGTTCAGTGTTGGCAGAAGATCATGTTCTTCTGTGGCGGATACATTGCCCCAACGATGCATGCCCCCATGTGCCTGTGCCAACAGGAAGCCGGTTAATCTAAGTGCATGCACGAACGTATTTTATTCGAAATAAAATAAAAAGATCAGCTGCGAGTTCTCTCGATAGGACAATGCTCAACTTTGCAAGCTGCGTGATTTATCTGTCGCGCGTTCCCAATGGTATGTACGTTCCCGTGGAGGGTACTGGCCAGTGACTGACTCCCTTGGATGTTACCAGGGTTGGTCGTATCAAAATAAGACCGGGGGAAAATCGCACATGGCGTATAACTTGATTGTAGTGTGAATCGCAGGCGCAAGCAGTAGCAGTTGTATTATCACTGTTGTTTGTAGTGGTAGTTGATGAAATATTGGTACTTGACTTACCTGTGTACTTGTATTAATAGCAGTAGTCGATATTCTCCATCCATCTAAGGAGTCGAGCCTGCATTCAATTTGAAGTCGGGCGGCGTGAGGATATCAACGGTCGCTAATGACACCGTTTTTACCGCACGATACTTCGTACCAGGCACACGTTGTAGGAACATTGCAGAAGCAGCAGTCTCTCGGTCAGGGCTACGTATTCCCATGCCGCAGAGCCCCTGAGATAAAGGGTGTATGTCTTGGACGTCGGCGTCCCGTTTCATCAGACATATAAACCTCCACACATTTCCCGTCGAGCCGCAACACCATGTTTGAGTTATCCGTCGCGTCTCAAAGATCCATCTGGTCTCAATAGGGTTCATCGAGCCGCAGAGGTGTATTCGGCCTCAAACGAGCGCACGCGGCCTCAATGGCTCCTTCGGGCCCTCATGGGATCCTGTTGCCCCAAGGGGCCCTCTGGCCTCCAAAGGACTTGTCCAAGCCTCGCCGGGGTTGCTCTGGCCTTAAGGGCTCATCGGGCCTGATGAGGGTTCGTCGGGCCTCAGAGACTCCTCTGATACCAAATGGGTGCATCTGACCTCAAACCTCCGCCGGTCTCCAACTGATTCATTGGGCCTCGGTGCTCATGGACCCTTCTTACCGCGAGGGCCTCCCCGGCCTCAAAAGGATTCATCGCGCCTCAAAGGGGCTTGCTCTGACCTTTAGGGCTCATCGGGCCTCAGGAAGGTTCATCGGGCCTCAGAGACTCCTCTGGTACCACGAGGGTTAATTTGGACTCAAGTTCCTCCGGTCTTTGAAGAGTCTCACTGGGCTTCAATAACGTACCTGGCTTTAAGTGGACTCTTGGAGTCCCAAGGACTCCTGTAGCCAAAAAGGAGCTGATAAGGTATAAAGTGGCTTATCGGGCATCTAGAGTAGGGCTCCTCTTGCCCCAAGAACTCCTCTACCCTCGAGATGATTCAACGGGTGTCATAAGGCGCCACAGGACCTCGAAAGAAGACTCACCGGGCCCCGGGGCCTCAAGGAACTATCTGGCCTGAAGACCGCTCATCGCAGCTCAAGTCACAAGGCCCCATCTTAACTCCAAAGGGCTTGCGTACCGGGCCTCGAAAGATTCCATCAGACATCATAGCCTCTTCTGGCATCTAATTTGTTTATCGGATCTCCCATTGCTTCATCGCGCCTCGAAGGGCTCATCGCACCGTGCAAGGTTTCGTCCGGCTTGAAGGGCTATTCTGGCCTCAAGAGGGTTCCCCCGGTCTCACGATGGCTTCTAGAGTATCAAGGGCCCATTGTGCCTCAAGGAGGTTTCTCTAGCCTGATAGATTATCCCAAACCTCAAGACCACGTCGGCCCCCTCGCCCAACGGATCTTCTGGCTTCTAAACGACCCGTCTGGCATCAAAAGTGTCGCTGTGGCCTCAAGGGAGCCCCTGGAGTTTCAAGGGTGTGTGCCCCGAATGGGCGCCTGTGGCCCCAGGTATTTCGCTGGGAACTACGAGTAAAGAGGTCATACGGCCGTTAAGGGGTGCTCTGGCCTCTAAGGATATATTCTGGCCTTAAGAGGGCTCCTTGAGCTTCAAAGATGTAAGGTAAGCGAGTAACGTGCCTCACAAGATTCCTCTGGCCTTATGGGCTTCTGTTAAGTATCTATAAGGCCCAGCACAGTGAGCGAGTAACTTGCCTCACAAGGTTCCTCTGGCCTCATGGGCTTCTCCGGTTTCTAAAGGGCCCACCGGGCATCACAAGGACGGATCGTAGGGCCTCATGAGGGCTACCCATCTGACTTCATAAGGGTCTCTCTGCCTGTCGGCCGAAGCGTATCAAACTGGCGGGGTTCCCCTCCCTTTCAGTAATAGGCATTGTATAGGTTTTCTTGTCGTTTTGTTTTTCGTCGCCTGCGGAGCTTCAATCTCGAATATTTCCTCCTTCCAAGGCCAAGATCGACGCCCCCGGTGGATACTCGTGTGGATGCGGTTACGTCCGTGGCCGTACCATCGCCGTCTCTTCCGGGTACCCAGCTGAGCGCCGACATTTGAGCGTGGGAAAGACTATACCCTGGGCTCCTCTATGCTTCAATTACTTAGCAGTCCCCTACCAGATGTTCCGCCGAACGCAGGCAAGGCCTGGTAACAACTTCCGGATCGGCAGAACGCCAGCAAACGTGGATAGGCGGTTACCGTCACCACGCCGACCACAGCGCTAAGGCCGTGGAATCTCAATCGGGTTGCAACATACTTGCATGTACTCAACACAGACCAAAACATCGATGACAGCCTGGCGGTATAACATATCCTGCGCCTCCTTATCTCCCCGCTACGCGTTTATTCCTGTGCCGCCAGATCTCCCATCTGCAAGCTTTGGTGGCACCACGTTCCAGACAAGGACAATGACGACAACAGCAGCAAGCACACATTTACAAGCGTCGTCGTCGTCCTACGACAGACTGCTCTGCCCCATTCCTGCATGAAAACAAACAAAAACTCTCCCACGCGGCGTTAGCGCCACCCACCTACGGCAGTGAGGTCTCGTACACTCTCATCTCGCCGCGGCTGACGGCGGCAAAGAGTCCCTTCCCAGACGCGCCGCTCTGCAAGAAGGCCAAGTCTAGGACAGGACTGCTGTGGGCTTCAAGCCGGCGGCACACGTCTCCCGAAGACGCATCCCAAACCCACGGCTAACCAGACAGAGGAAATATTTGGGGGTGGGAAGGGGGGAGGGGCAGGGGAGAGGGAACACGCTTGAGTGAGCCGTCGCTCCACCGTGGGTGAGGCGGTACACCCCACCCCTAGGCTAAGCGGTGAGGGTAAACATTTTAGACCGGGAAGGGGCGGGGGCGGCGGGGTGAAAACGTGGGTGGACTGACGCTCCACCGTGGATGGGGTGGTAAGACCTCTCCCATTCGATGGGGATGCTTGTGATCATATTGTCAAAATATGTACCAGGTACGTATCGGAAAGCCCCATGCCCTCACCACAATCATTATACCCAATCGAGCGAAACAGGTGCGCGTATGTCCTTTCTGTACTACGTGCGGATGTCCTTGTGTGCGTCTTTCCTTGCGTCCAGTCTTGCTTTCTTACGCACGTCCCTCCTTCTATCCTTCTTTACGTATGTACGGTACGTCCTCCCGAACGTGCGTCGACGAGCCTTTCCCTCCGACCCACCCCCTCTCCCTCTCCCCCCTACCGAACGACAAAACCGGAGTCACGCCTAAGACTGAACCCTGCCGCAGCCACCACCGCCAACGAGAAGCCTCAATCAATCAATCAATAATTAAATCGATCGCCCAATCAATCAATCGGGCCTGCGGCTTTCCTACCCTGAGGCTGAGGCTGTGGATAGGGCTGAGGACTGCAGTTCTAAAAGTCCGCATCAGGTGTTGCCGATGTCGTCGCTGTTGCTGTTCGCCCCTGAATCCTTGCTGCACTTTACAAGACAGGTTCAGCGTTACAAACTCAGCTGGTCACGGTATTGATCGCAGTTGTCACTATTTATTCGCCTGAGTGCACGTCGCGCCAACGACCCCTTCGTTCGAAGCGCTCGCACTCGCCGAACCTGTCGCCTGGACCAATCAGCGTCGCCGAGAGTTCTCCCACTTATACACTATAGTACTGTTGTATGATGTCACTCACCTCGTTGGTGCCCTCGTCCCCCCCCGCGATGAGCAGGTCGCCTCGCCGGGACGGGTCCCACAACAAAGACCTCGACAGCGTGTGGTGGCTTTGGTGCCCCTGTCAAGGACGGGCAAAATTCACCGTTTGCGCGAAGAAACCATGAGTAGAAGCGAGGAATGGAGTGACGGTACAAAATTAAGATTCAATCACGGCCCTCACACTCCAAAAACAAATTTCCGTGCTATAGAAACGAAAAAATAGGTCACTGATGTAGTAGTTCCAGAGTGTGTTCGATGGGGGTCACGTACCAAAGTATACCGGGGCGTGTTTTCTCGGTAAGTACCCTACCGAAGCCTTTGGTAAGGTTGAGTATGGCCTCAATACCCTACCGGACACTCCGGTATATTCGGTACGACCTCAGCACCAGTACTTGACATTTCGGTGATTTCGGTACCACCTCAACACCGGTACCCTGTAATTCGGTAATTCCGGTGACACCTCAATATCGATATTCGATAATTCAGAAAGGTTATACCGGGGGTACTTACCTTACCGTTGTGGCTCGGTACCGCCTTAATACCGGTGCCTGATACTTCGGTAACGGTACGACCTCGGTACCGGTACCGGCCGCTTGGATAAGTTCGGTAAACCCACCGAAAATACCTCGGGCAACAGTATACCCTACCGAACACACGCTTGAAACTTTGTTTTGAACATATTTACACCAAAACGAAGAGCGAAAATGTCGAAAGTTCAGTTTGAACATGCAAAACGGAAAGGAAGAATGAACAGGAAGATCGAAAACGAAGTTGACAAACGTTTTATACGAACACAAACATGGGAAAAACAGCAAAAAACAGACAAAGTGGACTATCCCTTGAGCCATCTTCACTCTGCTTTGACCAGGCCTCAGTTTATGTTTATCACCGAATGGAGGTGTACCATTATGCACACCATCAAATGGAGGTGTACATAAAAGGTAGATAAGTCGGCCTCCTCTCTCTGTCCGTCTTTCTCTCTCTTTCCTGCCCATCTCTCGCTGTGTGTTTGAAACCCACCCGTGCGTCAAGCGACTGCTTCGTCCACCCCTCCGTCCACGGCCGGAAACCTGCAACTCCGTCAAACCGCGGGGGGCACAATCCCGATTTCCACCCGCGCTCGCCGCCATCTCTTCCTATCTCCTCGCCCGAACCCTCTTCCACCGCTGCCGCCGCTGCCGCTGTCGGAATAGCTTCTGCCTCTCCCTCCTTGCCTGAACCCTTCCCCATCGCTGTCTCCGCCTCTTCTGTACCTATATATGTTGCCTCCAGATCTTGGCTGGGATCAGCCCTCTCAGCGCCGCTTACCACGGAACCTTCTCGGCCGCACAAGCGGTTTGGTCGCGGAGAGGGAGAGAGGTGGTGACGATTTCGTGGCGCGTCAAGGCCGAACACGACATGGCGAGCTGAAGAGCCGCGGGTGGAAACGAGGAACCGGTGTGGGGCCGCGCCACTTGAACGTTCATAGCCGCCGCCGACGAAGTGTTGCGACAGGGAGCAGCACGCCCCCGCCTTGGTTGCGTCGCACGGCAGTTTCCGACGTAACGCAGGGGGGACGGAGTGGGGGCCGGATGTCGGGTCAGGAGAACCAAAGGCACCAATGGAGCGCGCCAACAACGGGAAAGAGGGGGAATTCGTAGAGAGGTACGGCTTCGGGGGGGGTGAGGCATCAGCGTCTACAGCAGCACCGCTGTGGCGATCGCGCATCACACGGAGATCGATTCCTGCTCCAGCGACGGTGGAATAATGAAAAAACGAAAAAAAATAACAGCAGAATAGTCTTGATGCGTTTCATCACTGTTTTGATTCGCCTGAATCTGCAGCTGCGTAGCCGTCTGTTCTAGTTGTTGCTGCCCACCTGAATCTGCAGCTGCGTAGCCGTCTGTTCTTGTTTTTGCTCTAAGCCGGAGTAGCCGACAACGACGGTTTCGGCACCAACTTCTCCACCCGTCGTGCCGCCCTCCCACCCCCAAATGCCTCCCATGGTGGCGCAAAGAAGCCGATCATTCTCGGTGTGACAAATGCCATGCACCGGCTGCCTCTGGCTGGCTGCGGCACGCAGCTTGCGGACGGCCCTGGAGGTAGAACGCAGATCGAAGAGGAGCACCGCGGCGGTTCGAGTGGAGTCCACGATACCGCAAAACATCTGAAAAAAGGGGGCGTGTGTACAATAAATGGCATGCGTGTGCATCGCGCGACCATCGGCGATGTTTTCATTTCGGCGTCACATATTGTTGTTGTATTACGGGGGTCCATAGTTAATATGACCAAAAATTGTTACTAAAAATAGGTAAATATATATATTTTTGTGTGGACCCCAGGTCCTGTTAACTTTGGCCCTCCGTAATAGTTGTTGTTGTAGTTGTTGTTGTTGTTGTTGTTTGTACGCTCAGAATTTCCGTAATTTCTGTGCGGATGATGATGGGGTCGTACCGTGGCGAGTCAATCATCAGGAGAAAAAAAAGAAGCCGAGGAGGGTCAACTGCGCCATCACATGATATTATAGCGCTGCGTCATCCTGCCGGGCTATCACCCGTGCGCTTGAGCTCGTGAGCACTCCCCCGAACCCCTCCCCCATAAACAGCCACAACGAACAGTAATACCGTAGTGACATCGCGCACCGTCGTAAACTACGAACGCAGCATTAACGATGGCGTTAACGTTCCGCATGTTGAACAGAACGCGACTACAGTAGATAATCTATCAATCGTTCGTCACCAGCGATGTTGATATGTTGTGCAAGATCTGTAGAGTACAGCTAGATCCAACCCAGCACACCTGTCCAATATAATTGCAGAGTATACGGCTCCCACGCGGCGACATGAGCCAGACCATACACGTATGTATCAGGAATGAGCTACCTGCCCTAAAATATCTACTTCAGTCAAAAGTGGGAACGATCTGTAGATGATCTATGTGTCCCACGTGTGAACGTTCCCTCTCACCTGGCTAGGGCTAGTGGCGCTCCACTGGCATGACCACCCGCTCCCCTCCAGTCCGTACTCCACGACCACGCTGTCCGTGCGCACGTCGCAGACCTGCGGAACACACGCAAGCAGGAAAAGACGCCAAAGCACGCAAACACACAAAGACGCAAACACGCCCAACACGTCAAGCACTCAAAGACGCAAAAACGTCAATAACTTGATAATCGCCTTCATTGTTTTCTCACTCCCGCCTACTGTTGTATACGAACGTCTATCGTTGCATACTGCCGTCTCCCGCAGTCTATCGTAGCCCGTGTCTACTGCTGACCTACTGCTGCCGTCTACTTCCGTCTACAGTTGTAAACTGCCGTGGACTGCTGTCTACTGCAACCTGCTATGGCCTACTGATGTCTACTACTGCTTACAGCAGTCTGCCATACGACCATTGGGCACTGCCTACTGCCGTCTACCTTTAAGGTTTTGTCGAAAGAAGTGGTGAGGATATAGCCCGCGCCTCCCGCATTAGACGAGAATTTGACGTCCCTGACTTGTGCCCGGTGCAAGCGAATGCCCCTATGGTGCCGGAGGTCCGCAAGGCTGAACTGAGGCGAGGGGCAAAAGAGGCAACATAGTAATTAACCATCAAGGGCAAGGGGGACGCGTGCTTCTATAGGGGTGGCGCTTTTTAGCAAAATAGCATATCTGATCGACGAGTCTCCTAACTTTTCATCTGAGGGACAGCACAAGTATGGGATTTGAGCGTTCATGAGGTGAACCCTTCTAGGGCAAAAATTCCAAGTACTTCGTCCCTCAAACGGAAGTGCGGTTCTAAGGAGGGTCAAGCGTGAAAGCTTTGTCGAAGTCAGGCTTTGTGTATTTCGTCTCCCTGAATTCAGAAAATGAACGATTCCCTCCCCAACTCGCATCTCTTGTAAAACAAAATCAAAAGCAAAAACGAAAAGAGTCCAGCCCCCCCCGGAGAAGATGTAACCGACAATACCGAACAAAACCAGAGACATATGCAACACCATACAAAGCAGAGTAAGACATTGTAACCACGGGAGGGAAGGACAGGCAAACCTTAGCACAACAAAAGCACCGAGATTCACCAAACAGGCTCTTCATAGCTCCTCAAGTGCGGAGCCTCGGAAAAAGAAGGTGCACCGCACTTATACCACAGCAGGCGTCTGTCTGTCTATCTACATGCCTATCGAGGCCTACCGAGAGGGCTCTCTAGGGGCGCGCGAGCACACGCAGGGACAACCGACCAGTAATCTAGACAAGCACATGTGCGGCGAAGGCAGACCACTCCATTACAGTATCCCCTCCTCTATTTTTTCTGAGCTTGTAGAGATACGCGTTTTCTTTTTGAAACTACTATTTGAACTTGTACGGGGGGTCTCCAGTGACGCCTCATGCTGTACTACCACCCGCTCAAAAATATGCACCGGGGCAAGTTGTTGTTTTTGTTAACAGGTTCATGCTGTGGCATCATCTTCACAATACTGGTACACAATTCGTGGAGTATTGTGTACCGTACCCTCCTATACCTGTTATACGACATCCAGCACACCGAGGCTTCAAAACTGACGAGTTTCCCAAAAGAGAGACGCACACATCATACCAGGTGGAACACAGTAGCCACACGCCACAGGCGCGAAGGGCACAAGTTGCAGACGGAAAAAGGGATGAAACTTAAACTCTGAAAAGCGAAAACTGCAAGAAGAGAAAGCAAGCGGAAAACACCTACACCTGGTACTATACATCGAAACAAGAACAAGAAACACATCAATAACACACATTGGGGTCAAACCTTGGTCACTCCGTGACACGCGGACCCCCGCGGCCCGCCGGGCTCCCCAAGCTCTTGCGAAATCAGAAGCGCCCCTGCATTTCCGCCCGCAAATGCCGCCACCCTTCCTTCCCGAACTTTTTTCGAGCACAAGCGCTCGAACCGCACCTCACGGCCTCGACTACTGCTGCTCCCGCCTGAACTGCCGCCACTAACGCTGCTGCTGCTGCTGCTGTTGCTGCTGCTGCCAATGCCGCTGTCAATACTGCTGCTGCCAATACTGCGCCTGTTGCTGCTACTGCTTCCTCTCCCGATCTCGTGCGATGGCGATGGTTCCCCCTCTTCCTCATCTAGTGCCCCCCCTTCGCCGCCTCCGCCGCCACCGCCGCCACTACCACTACCACCATCCCCACTATTACCACCACCACCACCACCACTACCGCCGCCACCACTGGCATCGAAAACATCGGACGCGTTCGAGCCGCCTCGCGAACACGATAGATAGGGCGAGGAAATGCTGGGACGAGGAGGAGGGTGAGTAGGTGGAGAAAGACGAGGAAGATGACTTCTCTGCGGGGGGGGGGGAGGCAGCGTTCTCTCCCCGGCAGACGAAAGAGGCTTTCTCGTCAGGCAGGCGGGGCTCGGCCTGGGGCACGCAGCCAGCGTTCCATAGCTTTCGCTTTTGCCGACGGGGATCGGGTTATTACACCCCCCCTGCCGCCCGTATCTCCCCGCCCCTCCCCCCCGTTGGCCTCGCGCGTTACTCGCATCGCTCCCTGCCGCTACCGCAGGCACCAGTGGTTGTTGGTTTCGTTGTTGGCGTTGGTGTTGCTGCTGCTGCTGCTGCTGCTGCTGTTGCCGTCGGAGACGCGAGAGCTGGTCCTCAAGGCTGGCGTTGCGGATGGACAGTTGCACGCTTTCCTTCTCGCTCTGGTTCACAAATGAACGTACGTTATGGCAGGTTGGCGTTAAAGCGCAAGCGATATCTCAGTCAAGCGGCGATGAGATCATCAGGCCGTGGAGAAGGGGGGGCGTGTACTCATGTCATGCATGGCCGTAGTCGTATGACCATAGACCCTTTCACCCCTAGACAATGCCAGGACGGAGTACGTTGAGTTTCACCAACCAGGCAGACACTGCTTGCCCCAAGGGCGAAGCGCCGCGAGGTGTTGGGCGAGTCCCGTGAATGTTGAGCTACATCCTACTAAGAACCTGAGGCGGACTTGCATATTGATGATAGCTTCAATGTATTAATTCATTAGCGTTCTGGTATGGGCGTCGGGGGGAGGGGGGGAGTATGTGCCACCGCGATTCTGCAGAGCTTAGGGACATTGAATAACCACCAAATTCTCCCTCTGCGGCTCTCTGGTACGAAAAGTATGTGTTCGATCGGCAGGTCGATGTAAGTAACCGAGTGCAGGCCGCGGCGGGGATGGGGGCACTGCTCGTTGCCCATATACCAGGAATATAACAATACGATATCAAGCAGATCGAGAAGTGCGTCAGTGTGGGAACACGACATGCAATAACATGTCTCTCGATACTGCCGTACGTAACGCCAATTGGGGAATGCCTACCATTAAATGTAACTCCCTGCAACTTAGCATAAAACACTGCTGCTGCAAAACGAGTATAACTGACAGGCACGTGCTATACAAAGCTGCATCTGCTGTGCTGCGATGAAGTGGGGACTCGAGGGAGGACCTGTCCCCCTTCCTCCCTCTTCTCCTCTCCGCCCCGTCCCCGTCCTCACCTGAACCCGTTGGCACTCCTCTTCGACAACAACGCACGGTGGACAAGGGGAAAGGGACACCCCTCTTCCCCGCCTACACAGCCCACCTGTTTCGGGACGCGTTTCTCGTCAACAAGGGCGCTCGGTCAAAGCGAGGACGAATCCTCCCTTCCCTTCCCCCACCATCTGTGCCGGGAGCCAAGAGACTTCCCCGTCGACGACAAAAATCTCCCCCTCCCCTTTTCTACTTCCCCATCTACAACAAACCAAATGGCATCACACCACACCGACTGTTTCAGGGGATAATGAATCTATCACGAGTGTGCAAGGAACAGCCCCCCCCCGCCCCCCTCTTCCTCTGCCCTCATCCCTCCCCTCCCCTACCTGTTTCCGGAGACGCTTCTCCTCTTCCAGCGTGCTTCGGAGCGTCTCCAGCTCCCCCGTGTCCGTTGCCACGAGGTTATGCAAGAAAAGGGGGATGACCCGAGCGCTTCCCTTAGGCCCCACCTTGGCCCCGCACTGGGGGCAAGTACGTCTCTCCTGCCGAACGTTTCAAAGACACAGTGAAAAAAGCGGCGTGATACAAATGCTTATGGAGCGAAAAAGAGCTTACTCTAACGAGACGGCGGAAACGAAACGGCACACACGATAAGGCACAACCACTACGGCAAAAGCGAAACGGCGAGAAATCGCCACGTGCTGCTGCTGCACGAGTGGCACGAAGGTGGTGCGTAATCTCTGTTATAATATGTGCAAACATATGCCCTCTCAGGCTGTTTTTCGTGCGGTTCAGATTTTGAGCTTCAAATTTTAACTCGATCGCTTTTTCAGCGGTGAAAATCGCAAACAGTCTCCCAGTGCGAAAAAGGAGAGTTATCGTGTGTGCAGAGATTCGAGCAAACGCCGAGACCAACTGCTGCTGTTGTGGCCTGGCGCCGCGGAGAGACGCATCGAGTGCGCTGCACTGCGCGCAGAAGCCAAGCGTCCGAGTTCACGCTGTCTGCCTTTGGTCTGGAGGCGAAGAGACTTGTCAAGTGCGCTACAGTCAACCTGTCTTGGTCGTTTGTATTTTTACACACACTGTTGTGACCGGCTGCTGCTACTGGTGATGGTGTTGCCGTAGTTTACGAGTACGTATCCACGGAGAGGTGCACATCGAGTGCGTCTTTCCTGGTATTTAGGCTCCAACGTGCGCCAGTCGTCTGTAGTCTGACCGCGAAGAGATGCGCCGGCCGCCGACTGTGCGTCGGGCGCGAAGCAACGTCACCATGCAGCTATGCCACGATCCGACTCATCGATCGTTCCGCTGTTGCTTGCTGTCGTGGATAACATCTTAAAATTTAGGGACCATGCCATCTTTCGATTTGAAAAATATGATGACCCACGTCGTCGGATTTCGTTCGGCCCATAATCCAACGACTTGGGTCATCGGATTCTCAAATCGAGAAAAAGTCCGGTCGGAAATTACGTATTCGGACTGCACGAGCAGATAACTTCATGTTTGTGATCGAAAAATACGAAGCTGAAGCTCAAAATCGAACACAGGAAACAGCGTCGACGACAGGAATCTACGCTAGCTATTTTTCAGGGAAAATACTGCGAAACATCGAGCCGCAGCCACGCGGCTACAACATCTAGACTGGAACAGCTACATGTATGATAAATCAGCAGCTACCTCCAGCCGTATCAGCCAAATCACAACTATGTAGTACAGTAGTACCTTGAGCCATCTCTCGATGCACGACTTGCCGAATAAGTGACCACAGAGCAGGGTGCAGATCCTGGCGAGCGTATGGGGCAAAGTCATCATCATCAGCAGCAACAGCAGCAGCAGTGTCAGCCCCTTCATCGTCATTGTCGTCATCAGCACCATCAGTATCAGCAACATCGCCATTATCATCACCATCGGCAGCACCATCACGATCATCAGCAGCACCATCACCATCACTACCACGATGATCGTCACCGCTATCACGACGGACCATGATGCATTGCAGTAGACGGTAAACCATAAAATGCCATCATGGATATACCGGAGCAACACCGGCACGGCAGTACCTGTGCTTTCCCTTCGACGTCCAGGGATCCAAGCACACGCTGCACCGCTCGCCATCCTACATAATTCAGAACAAGAGAACCAGCAGGATGAAGGCAAGCACATCAATGGGGGGAAGGAAAGAAAATCAAAACTGGGATGGAGGGGTGGGGATAGGAGA